>APFE030902102.1:118579-187238 GCA_000404065.3 Pinus taeda | reverse complement strand
AAAATCTTAAATAAAAATCACACCATCGAAATTTTGTGAACTATGATCCATACATAATAAATTTACACATATCAACTCTGATCAATACAAGATAAATTTACAGATATACATGTTCCATTGCTTCCTAAACTTTTAAAATATTATATAAAAAATTAAATATCCTGAATTTCCCTATAAATATTTAAACACATCACATTGAAATTTAAATATCCAACTATGCATGCGATTTATAATAAACAAATTGAAAACGCCCATGACCAACCTGAAACAGAAGAATTGGAGAGTCTGTAATGGTGTCCGATCCTGGAACGTTATTTATAAACTCAAGAGCACCAGGAATAGGTGGAGAGAGATCGCCCAAGTCTTCCAAGGAAATATCTGCCTGGGCCTCTACAAGAACAACTCCTTGACTAGTACAGTCCATTATAAGCTTACCTTTATCATCTGCATTTCTCAGTCTTCCGGCAAAGGGATAGTAATCTACCAGAAGCTTTCCCAAAGCCTCTCCAATAACATGGACTGGATCATTCCTCCCATGACCATTCATGGAGGAATTGCAGGGGGTTGCATAAAACATAAGTACGTTGACATGAAACCTTAATCCCAATTGATCGTCAATATTGGTAAGATAAAGAGGTTGGGTGGGAGTGGGGCGGTTCGGGGAAACAAGAAGAGGTGGGCGTTTAGTGACAGTAAATTCGCCGGGAGACTCCTTTGGAAATAGTAGAGGAGGAGGCAACGGGGGTCGAACAGGAGCCACTGGAGGTGCTGGTGCCTGTCTCGCTACTGTCCATCCTAATGCAAGAACCGCCATTTAAACACAGACTTGAAAGATTTGCCTGCAAATTAAAACGATAAGGGAGCAATATTGCTATCTGCACAACTTCGTATTATGGTATGCATGGGAAGCCAAATTTATAGATGTTCCTGTGGTTGTTTTGCACACCGTAATTATAATCAATTGACTGTTTAGTGGAACCGGTGGTCTGGTTGTTGAAAAGCGTTATAATGGTTGTTGAAAAGCGTTATAATGGCGTTATAAAGAATCTTCTGGCGTATTTTTCTATTACGTATAATCTCCTCCTGCCTTTCATAAGGTCAATACACGCTTTAACGCCACTGTTGATTTTTTATGGTTCCGGGTGGCAGAGCAGTATTGATTTCATGCGTTTATGAACGTGGCCACTTAAAAACCTGGCACGGATAATGTCGAAAATAACAGTTCAGGGCCAGTGATAATTACAAATATCTTTGAACGTGGCAAGGCCAACAACCCGGTAAGAATATAGGGGGCAGTAGAGTTGTTTTTTTTCAAAGTTATTGAAAATTGCAGATATTTGAACAACTTCGTAAGAACATGGGGATAGGTGCGGATTAAATATAAGTCACATAACAACCAATTCACTTTCAAGTAGGTGTACATCATTGTCAATTAGGTGACCGTTGCTTACCTCATAGGTTAACATTTTAAATTTTAATTTTTTAATGAATATTTTTAAATAAATAGGTATTTTTTTATGTGTAAGTTTAGATATTTTTATTAATCTAACGATAGTGATTATATTTTCTTAAAAAATTTTGGCCTCACTCTTATTAGATTGATGGACCAGTAGGTAAATTTCAAACAAATAGTTAATTGCCAAAACGGTTTAAGAAACTAAAACTTGAAAAGTCAATTACACTAGAAGTTTAAAATCAAAATACCCCTCACAACCATTAGGCATCAGAGCAGTTGACCAGAGCACGATGATCATGACCATATCCCAACGATGGAGGTGGTCTAAAGTCACAGTGTAAGTGCTTTTCTATACGGGCCATCCTTCCTTCAAAGAAATTCAACTTCTCTTGTATATGCCAGTTCCCGCTCTGAATGTTGGCCAAGCAACCTTACATTTGCCACTGATTACGTTAGATCATTCATGAAACTGACAACGACATTTTGATCATCAAGTTGATCCATGATTAGTTGTTCCAAAATACGAGTTACATGAGAGTGCTGACTATCAAGAGTCTCCAGAGAAGGGGCCTGGACTTCACTTCTAGCTAGTTGGGATGGGTGGGGGTCAACCGCCTCATCGTGGCCTGGGTCTCCCATCCTTTGAATTTCATGTTGGCCATGCTTCCCCACCGCCCTTCTCACCCTCCCATGTGACGTGGCATATCTACCTAACAAGCAACTGAAAGTCCTAGATCCTTACATTTCGGTGCTTGAACGATGACAATGTATGGTCGGAATGGTCCAAGATAATTAGCTAGAACTAGAAGAAAGAGACGAGACCCCTTGCCTGTACCTCCAACTCCCCAAAGACAACAACACACAATCAACCAAGTAAGCCCAACATCTAATCCAAGTTACAAGCTTCAAGCCCCTAGATTCAGCCCTAGAGCCATTAACATGTCACCAAACAAGACCAACAAACACCAAATCTTTCCAAAGATGAAGAAACCCTCCAACCCAGATAATAACAACAATTTTAACTCGGGATGTCCCACATCTAGCTTGATTGGCCGAGGGAATAAATTTTCCCAGCTTTCTCTAGATGAGTTTCTCAAAATTCCGCAGGTACACATAAGACACAATAAGAAGACCCCCACAAGAAAAGAGAGTGGCACCAAAATTATCTTTTAAAAACAAACACCCCTGTAGATAGAGGAAGTGCCCCAAAACTCTATGATCTAAGTAAGAAAATAGGGCTAGGAAAATAAAATTACATACCTCTCAGCGAGCCAGAAAATCCAACGACAATTCTAGTAGGCATTCCAACATCCATCAAGCCTCACGGTGCAGTTCTGCGTCACAAACTTCATGAGATGAGGCTGAACTATAGTATATGATTTTAGGGTCCCAAATGTGCAACCAATAAACCAACATTCCTCCAATTGTTTCGCCCCAAGAGCGAGAGCTAACTCCTCACGTCCCTGCTCCTAGACTCCTAGCAGAAAATTCCTTCCAGATCTTAGCCTTCTTCTTTGAGAAAACAGGCATGCCTCCAATGACCTCGCATCCCATACCACCTTCAAAACCATGAAGCTCATGTGCAGTACCCCCTAAGTGCTTCACCAACACAATAAACACAAATATGGTGCCTTCCCTTCAATACATCAACTCACCACATAAGAGATTTTAATGATGCATGAGACTACATGGTAGCACAGTGCCACACCACCCCTTTTAGTTGTCAAGAGGGTCGGTGGGGTGGTGGGCAGCCACACTGTTCTCCAAGCTTTTTTACTCCATCACCCTCATTGAGGAAACCTTGATGTTCTCTAGCATATTATGTATTTAGTCGAACCAGTGTTATATGATCATCGATGACCAAGGGGTTGAATATTTGAGATCTCGTTCCCAATTGCCCCAGTTTGCTAAAATATTTGTTGCTTTATTACCAATCCTTCTTGAGTGAGAAGTGATAACAAAGGGGAAGGATAGTAATAATTCCTAAATTTGAGTGACCAGAAATTCCAACCTCCAACTTTTAACTACTTTCTTCATTAGAGATCCATGTAATAGTTTTTGCATTGTATCTATTGCGATTCAAGAGTCCCCATCAATATAGAGCTTAGAAAAAAATTCCTTTCTTTCTATAATCAACCCTCTTTCTAGTGGTTTGAAATTTGCTAGATTATTAATGGTATACCCACATACCTTGCACAGATTCGTAAGGCACTTTCCATCTTATCATGAAAAATTCCCTCATATCCCACCGGTCCTAAGTTTCCTCTAGAGGCTCTATCAAAATTTAATTTGACAAAGCCCAAGGGGAGAAGAGAATAGCTAGAAGAGGATACCCTTGATTCCTTAGGACAACGTGACTCACTAGTGACTAGAATTTATTGTGAGATTTCCAAGTCCCTCAATATGCACCCGTCTAGGTAATCCATCTTCTAGTCCTTCACATCCCAAAGCTCTGATAGGATAATATCTTTCAAATTCTTCTTATTGATTTTCCACATAGCCTCCTTTGAATATCTTTGAAAGCAATCATGTTCGTCTTCTTCCACACATTCCAGAGGAGAAAGCTCAATATAAAAATCCATGCCCTATTGAAAACCAGGATATTAAAGAGGGATACTCTCCACATCTCTATAGTCTACTACAGGCTATTTGGCATGGGGGCCTCACTCAATGAATCTCTGACACATCACGTGCGTTCATGGCATACTAAACATTACCCCTAATTTGACTACATCTTGGAAAATACCTCTAAAAACCAAATTAATTAAACCCCTACCAATACAAACCCAATACACATTCCCATTTAAAAAAAACCCTACTTTCACTAGATATTGTAGGTACCCATTTTTCATTAACATTTTTTATACCCCTTTATATTTTTTCATTAACTTCGAGCTCCATTTTTTATACCTACCAATATAAAACCCTTTAATCCCTATATATCCCCCGATATATTATGTCATTTTTTCCTGAATATATATCCCCCAATATGAACCCATGTGGTATGGTATTTCTCCCCGAGTGAATCCCCCATGCTATTTGGGGTGTGATTCAATTGACCAAATAAGGAAAACAATAGATTCCATAATTCTTCCACAAAAGTTTAAGTATTCAAAATTGGTTCCATTGTTTCCTCCTACTCCTTACAAAGTGGACAGAAGGATGGACCAATGAATCCTTTTTTTGCAAATGGTCCCATGCGAGTAGCTTTCTCCTCCCAATGAGCCATAGTAAGTGGGTAAAATTTGGCCAAATGTTTCCCATCCAAATTCTCCTCAAAAGTGGATCTCGATGAATGTCTAAGTGTCAATCCACGATACCATAAGCTTCGTTTACAATAAACATAATCTTCTTTCTATACCCTCATACAAGCATATCTTGATCATGCAGCACCTAAATTTTATTATCTATTAGACAAAGATTTAGCATTAGGCATGCCTACATTACCATATCATCAGGCCGATCTTCCAGGTTTTTCCACTCGATCCAAGAGGAGTAAGGATTGTATTCCTTCCATAAATCTACCACTTTGCCAGCGCCGAGGGAGTTAGTAAACATCTTGAGGTTCATAAGTTCTTCTTTGGATTCTAGGTGTGGTTGTTACTGCTAGGATTCCTCCCAAAACTGAGTTGTCCTACCATTCTTGACTTCCCAAAAAAGGTGATTATGAATTACAGATTTGTTCTCCTAAGCAAAATTCCAAATGCATGACCCTGAAGGGAAGGAATGAGAATGCAATTTCCCCACCTACATTCTATCACATCTATATTTTCTATCCCATATTCACTTCCAAATCTCTATGCACCCTTAAATCCATTTCTGCCAAAATTCCCCCCTAATGCTCTGTTAAGAGTTTTAGGGTCTTTCAAACCCAAACCGTTGTTCAAATTTGGAAGAAACAACTTGTCCCAAGCCACCAAAGCCCACTTACTAGCATTCTTAGCGCCTTGCTATAAAAATATTTTGAATCTAAAGGCAATGTCTCTGTAGACTGATTTTGGGGCTAGTAAAATTTATATTTGATAAATTGAGAGGGTATGGAGGACCGATTTTAACAAACTGACTCAGCCTGCCAGGTTCAATGCTTGAAAAGACCAATTATCCAATTGTTTGATAATCTTGCTGATAACCTCCTGCCAAAAATATTTTTTCTTTTAAATTTGTAACCAGTGGGATACCCAAATATTTAGCCAGGAGGCTTCCCACCTGGAATCCCATGTTTTGAGCTAGATACACCTACACTCTTTGTCTGGCATTGAAGAAGAATATACTATATTTTTCCCCATTTATCAATGTACTTGAAGCTTCTTTAAATTCCAAGACAAGTAGATTAATAATCTTTGTTTCTTGTATATATGGCTCTCCAAATAACATTATATCATTCACAAACTATTGGTGTGTGATGGGAAATTATTGAGCTAGTATGTAACCGTCCCTCCCACATTTACCCAAATTCACAAGCCTTCTAGGGTAAACATGAGACGAAGAGTTACTAGGACATGAACCAACCCCAGAAATTTAGTTATGAAAGTGAGCTTGATAACTGACAACTCACAGATATTCCTCTAGGCTTACAGGACACTCAAGGGCCAAAGAACCACCCCAGGTGAGAAAACCCTAAGTTGGGGCTCGTTTTCACTAACCTAGGCTCCCAACCACATGAATGAAAAGACCTGGGTGTGGTTGAAGGCATCCAACCACATGCATAACACTTCCTAAGTATGATTGTGACCCAAATTTCCTAGTTCATATGGTGCAATCCTGATATCTGAGCCACAACTCCCAGCGAGCCTCCAACCCATTGCCAAAAACTGCCTAAGGCTTCTCCGAATGATAGATGACATAAAGACGGTGCAAAACATAGAAAACTTAAACAAGATCCTGACCTAACCAGGCATAACCATGACATTCATTTCGTCAAACATATGGCAAATATGTAAGCTACAGGTCATGAATGCATATCTGATCATAGGAGTCTAAAACTTATATGAGAATCACCAAAAAGATCTAATTCCTTGTCAAAATAGTTGGAATAACATTTGTTATTCCATGTATTTTTCAACCATTCATGCATTCATCAAAACGTGTCAAGAGCCATAAGTAATATACATCACATAGCCAACGTATAACCTGCAAATAACCAACATAGAAACCATGAACAATTAGCCATAATATCGCCAACACAGTCGTTACAAATTCTCATAAATAAAAAAAAGGAAATGTCTCATATTAACATATAAAAATACCAACCAAGTGAGGGACTTCCACGTACCACTCAACCATAGATTGGGTTGAACCAAATCTCTCTTTCAGCCAATCAGCCCTGCACCATATTCCAAGCATGAATGTGGGATCTCATGGAATAACAAAAACAAAATCAAACCAGGGCTTTTAGAGGCTAAATCACCTCAACCGTCATCCACAATGATTCCACCTCCTTGGTTAGACATCACTAACACCAACCAGATTGGTCTCTACCCAAATTTTCCCGGGATCCAAGAACTAGTAACTCAACCCATAGCCTTCCAGGGGTCCAGAGAATTTGTCCAACCTAGCTCCAAGGACTAGTAGCTCAACCCTCAAAGGGATCCATATCCCTTGTCCCAACCTAGGCTCCAAGACTAGTAAATCAACTCAAGTTGTTCTAGGGCTTCTACTGTGTTTGTTCCAACCCAACCATAAGAAATTATGAGCACCAATTAGAAAACAATCAAGTGGAAAACCCACAACACCATAGTTGTCTAGGAAATAGTAAGGCAAGGCTAAAACCACTATCACTCGAGGCAATCCTCCATCCGAATAATTAGACATAACCAGAAAATCACATGCATATACCATGCATCCATAAATCAGCAAGGAAGACACACATGCAACCTATTACCTACAAAGAAACCTGACTGTAGCTATTGATCCAACTATTCCCTTTCACGTTCTTGCTTTCCTTTTTCTTGTTTCTCCAATCCAAGTAAATGCTAGAGTGCTCCAAACATGCTCCAAGAATTTTCTAAGTGTGCAAGAGTATGAGAGAATGAGAGAATGGAAGAGATCTCAACCCAAAATTTGTCAAAAGGCTATCAAAAATCTAATAAATGATCCTCATAAGTCTTTTTACTATTGAGGCATCTATTTTATGTTAGAAAATTATATATTACGGAGCAATGGAACACATAAAATATTGCAGAAATATAAACACAGAAAACGCATAAAACAAGAGAAACATAGATATATGTGGTTCACCTAGTTTGGGCTACGTCCACCCTGAATAGCCAGTCCTTCCTTTCTATTATCCAATGAAATGAAGAGACACAACCTACAGCATATCTGTTGTAATATCCTCTATTTTCTCTCACAGTCTCACCTCTCTACTTCTCATTCAGAGAATACACATCTATATATCACAACCTCAAATACAATGCCCTCATTCAAAGAGGGGTTGCCTTCTAGGGCAAAAAAAACACTAAGCTAAACATAAGTTCTACCGTCAGATCATCTACCTAATGAATGGCCCAGATTGACTAGGAATTACTATACTTTTACAAGGCAATTTTACATCTATTTTTGGCTTTGGGGGCACTGCCCCCGAACCCCGCCAGGGGACCGCTGGCCCCCAGACCCCCCAGCCTGGGGGGATCGGGCCCTCGCGGACCCATGCGGGGGGGACAAGTCCCCCCCACACCCCCCCCCTCCCCGCATGGAGGGGTGTACAAACTTCCTGGGGTGTACATCCAGCTGAAACAAAGACCTCTGGACAATCATGCTCCACACACAACAATCTCCCACTTAGAGAATGATTGTAGCAACTCCACCGATGCTTCATTTGCTGGACAATGCCTCCTCTTTGGACCTGGCTATTTCTCATCTTCATCGTCATCCTTGAAGACCAATTGAAACTGAGCATATTTTCAGTTTCTCCCTGGTTACAACTTTTTTTAGCATATCTACAGGATTCTGGGTAGTGTGTATCTTTTCCAGCTTCAACTCTCCATCTTCCAACACTGATGGTATGAAATGGCACTTGAGCTGTATGTGTTTAGTCCTGGAATGAAATGTTGAGTTCTTTGCAAGATGAATGGAACTTTGGCTATCATTGTATAATGTGCCCATATCATGCTCCTTACCCAATTCACCGATAAACCTTTGTAACCAAATCATTTCTTTACTAGCCTCTGTAGCAGTAACATACTTTGCGTCTGTTGTTGAAAGTGCAACAACACTTTGGATTTTGGAAACCCAACTGACATTTGCTCCACCAACAGTAAATACATATCCTGTAGTGCTCCTCCTGCTATCTTTGTCACCTGCCATATCTACATCAACATATCCCTGCAGAGAAATGTTTGAACCACCAAAGCATAATGCTTGATTTGTGGTACATTTCAAATATCTGAGAATCCATTTCACTGCCATCCAATGTTCCTATCATGGATTGTTCATGTACCTGCTTACAACTCCCACTGCATGTGCAATATCAGGCCTTGTGCAGACCATTGCATACATTAAGCTTCGAACTGTTGATGCATATGGAACTTTAGACATATAATCCATGTCTTCTTGGGTCTTTGGGCACATTTCCTTACTAAGTTTGAAATGGATAGCAAAAGGTGTACTAATTGGTTTTGTATTGTGTATGTTAAGTCTTTTCAACACCTTTTGTATGTACTCATTCTAAGACAATATTAGTTTACGATTTTTCCTGTCTCTAGTTATTCTCATACCAAGGATTTGTTTTGCAGCTCCCAAATCCTTCATTGCAAATGAATTTGCCAAATTGTTTTTGAGCACATTTATTTCCTGCATGTTAGACCCTGCAACAAGCATGTCATCTACATAAAATAACAATACAATATAGCTGCCATCATTTTGTTTTTTCAAATAAAAACAATGATCAGAGTGACATCTAGTATAACCTTGTTCAGACATAAACTTGTCAAATTTTAGATACCACTGCCTTGGAGCCTGTTTTAAGCCATACAAGCTCTTCTTCAACCTGCACACTAGTTTCTCCTTCCCTTTCACTTCATATCCTTTGTGGCTGCTACATATATATCTCTTCCTCCAAATCCATGTGGAGAAAAGTTGTCTTTACATCTAACCAAGATGCAAATCTTCAACTGCTACTAGACTCAAAATAGTTCTGATTGAAGTCATTTTAACAATAGGAGAAAATATTTCATCAAAATCACTACCTTTCTTCTGTGCAAACCCCTTCACCACAAGTCTAGCTTTGTACCTTTGTTTTCCTCCATCTTCTTCCTTCAGCCTGTAAACCCATTTATTCTTCAATGTAGCTTTTCTTGCAGGCCACTTGACTAAGTCCCAAGTCTGGTTATGCATTAAGGAGTCCATCTATTCTTTCATGGCTACCTCCCACTTCTTCGTGCTTTCAACCTGCATTGCTTCTTCATAACATTCGAGTTCACCAGAATCAGTCAACAATAAATAATATAATGAAGGAGAGTATCGCTCAGGGCGCCTTATCCTGTTAGATCTTCTAACACTACTCTCAGGTGTTTGGGGTGCTTGTTGCTATTGTGGTGGTTGTTGTTGTTGTGGTTGTTGATTATTATTATTTTTAGGCACCTTTACTTTTTCAGTGATCTCATCAAGGACTGTGTATTCCTTGTTTTCTTTTTCCTGTTTCTTTTCCTGCAATTGATTCTTATACAAGACCTTTTCATTGAATATTACATCTATGCTCTTAATGATTTTGTGATTTTTGTAATCATATAAGCGATAACCAAAATAATTAACACCATATCCAATAAAGGTACATTTATTTGACTTTTCCTCAAGCTTTGTTCTATTTTCTTTATCAATATGGACAAAGGCCTCACAACCAAAAGGCTTTAAAAAAGAGCAGTTTACCTTTTTACCTGTCCATGCTTCCTCTAAAACACCAATATCCAAGGAGCTTGAAGGCCCTCTGTTTATTAGATAAACAACGTTATCTACATTATCTACCCAAAACTGTAAAGGAAATCCTGCATGCAATCTCATGCACCTTGCACGCTCCATGATTGTTCTGTTCATCCTTTCTGACACACCATTTTCTTGTGGTATTCTTGGAACTCTATTCTATCTACGAATTCCATGCTCTGAACAATACTTATCAAACTCTTTGCTACAATATTCACCTCCATTGTCTGATCTAAGACACTTCAATTTCTTTCCTGTCTCAATCTCAACTAAAGATTTCCATTTCTTGAAAGTATCAAATACATCAGATTTATTCTTAATACAATAAATCCAAGTTTTTCTAGTTGCATCATCAATAAAAGTAACATAATAACGAGTGCCGCTTAGAGATGATACCTAAGAAGGTCCCCATACATCTGTATGCACAAGATCTAATTTTTCGCTCTTCTTTTCTTTCCCAACTCTGAGAAATCTGACTCTCTTCTATTTTCCATAAATGCAATTCTTACATAATTTCAAATCAACATTCTTCAAACCCAGCAACAAATTCCTTGAGTGAAAAATCTTCATCTGCTTTTCACTCATGTGTCGGAGCCTATGATTCCATAATGCTGCAACTGTTCCTTTAGAAGTTAAAGCATTAACAGAGTTAGAAATAGCATTGCATAAATACAATGTACCAACCTTGTCACCTTTTGTTATTACCAGGGCTCCTTTGGTGACCTTCCAAGCTTTATTTGTGAAAGTTGTCACACAATCTTCACCGCCTAACTGCCCTGTTGAAATCAGATTTTTCTTTAGATCTAGAACATGCCTTACCTCCTTTAGTAGCCATTGGTTTCCATTCTATTGTTTTACAAGAACCTTACCCATTCCAACAATTTTACAAGGTTTATCATCACCCAAACGAACTTGTCCAAAATCTCCTTGAACATAGTCATGTAAGTATTTCGTATTAGGTGTGGCATGGAATGAGGCCCCTGAATCTACCACCCAGGAAGTAACACCTCACCTATCACATTTGCTTCATAATTGTTTCCTTGGTGTGCATCTCCTTCTTTTCCCTTCTGAGATCTACAGTCTTTCTTTAGGTGTCATTTCTTTCTCTTTTTCTAGCACACTATCCCCATTCTGGACTTGGATTTGCCTTTCCTTGATTTACTGCAATATCGTGAGCTCTTTCCTCTTTCTATTTTTCTTCCCCTAGACTCTACACTCAAAGCATTACCCGATGTCTCACTAGATCTTTTCCATCGTATTTCCTCACTAAGGATAGCACCAACAACATCATCAAACTTTAAAGTACTAGATCCAGACACAGAGTTACTAATGGTCATTACTAAACCATTCCAACTTTCTGGTAATGGGCACAATAATAACACATCTCTAACTTCATCATCAAATTTTACCCCTATAGAGCATAACTGACTTGTAACATTACTAAAATAATTTAAATGGTCTACAACAGATCCACCTTTCAACATCTTCATATTAAATAACTGTTTCATAAGAAATACCTTGTTTGAGGCCGAGGGTTTTTCATATGGTTTCTCCAACACCTTAATCAAACCCTCTATTGTTGTTTCCTTCGAAATGTTGAAGGTGACCGATGCTACGAGGCACAATCATATTTTTCTGAGTGCCTTTCTATCGAGAAGGTTCCATTCTTCATCTGTCATACTCATTGGCATCTTTGCTTTTCCGCCCAATGGTAGGTATATATCTTTCTGATACAAATAATCTTCCATCTACATCTTCCATAGCAAGAAGTTTTGGCCGTTAAATTTCTCGACACTAAACTTACCATCTTCCGCCATTGCTCCCACTCGAACGAGGAACCATTCTTTCCTGTGAGTTTGTCAGCCAAATAAACCTTCAGATACTAGTTGTTAGAAAATTATATATTATGGAGCAATGGAACACATAAAATATTGCAGAAATATAAACACAGAAAATGCATAGAATAAGAGAGACGCAGATATATGTGGTTCACCCAGTTTGGGCTATGTCCACTCCAAATAGCCAATCCTTCCTTTCTATTATCTAGCAAAATGAAGAGACACAACCTACAGCAGATCCTCTATAATATCCTCTGTTTTCTCTCACAGCCTCACCTCTCTACTTCTCACTCAGAGAATACACATCTATATATCATAGCCTCAAATACAATTCCCTCATACAAGGAGAGGGGTTGCCTTATAGGGCCAAAAAAACCCCAAACTAAACATAAATTCTACTGTCAGATCATCCACCTAATGACCGGCCTAGATTGACTAGAAATTACTATACTTTTACAAGGCAATTTTACATCTATTTTTAGCTTCGAGGCACCCCCGCCAGGGGACTGCTGGCTCTCAGACTCCCCAGTCGGGGGGGGATCAGCCCCCGCAGACCCCCGCGAGGGGGACAAGTCCCCCCCACACTCCCCTGCGTGGAGGGGTGTACAAACTTCCTGGGGTGTACATCCGGTTGAAGCAAAGACCTCTGAACAATCATGCTCTACACACAACATTTTCTTCATTTTCCTTCATTTTCCCTCTCATGCAAATATGTGACCCTTCATCTCCATTTTCTCCCATTTTTCCTTTATTTTCATAAATAAATGTAAATTAATGCCAATTTTCCTTTGCCAATTTCCATAGCCATTTATTAAGCACCAGTGGTACCCATCACTATGTTTCTCCTAACTTTCAACTTGGAATATGTGTCCCACTACCTTGGTCATATTTTTCATTTACATAGGCAATCAGCAAGGCGCTTCTACAAACCCCTCCCACTTGGGAGAACACCATCCAAGGTGTTCAATGACACTTATAAACCATAAAAACACATTCTTCACATGAAGCTTTATAACACATCTCGATGCAACATTTACATCATATCATGCTACTGATACCATGGCCATCATACCATGAACATCATATCGCTTATTGGATTTTTATAACACAACTTGGTGTGCCATTTACATATATATGCATATATATAGACATAACCAAAAGACAACATCAAAACATACATCATAATACATCCACTCAACCAATGAATAAATAAGGATACATAGACTGCATCTGATCATCCATCTCCCATGTAGCTTCATCAGGCCCAAAGTTCTTCCACTACACTTTAACTTGCTCCGTTGCTCTATCCCAGAGCATGAGCATATTTCTCTGCAAAATTCACTGAGGTTATGGCTAAAATTATCCTTCGAGTTCCACCTATAATAGAAACTAGTCAATCACATGATCAACATCCTTCTCGTGTCTTTTAAGCAATGAAACATGGAAAACATCATGAAATTTCACTATCGGCAACTATCAAAGTCTATAGGCCAGTAGTCCAATCCTCTCAAGGAAATCAAAATACCCACAATACAAAGGTGCCATCTTGGCACATGATTTAATCCTCAAGGAGCTCCTCTTGGGCTTGATGTGCAAGTACACATGCTCCCTAGCCTGAAACACCCAAATGCCTGTAGTGTAGGAGGATACAAGCAATATGAAAGAAAGTTCCATCACCAACTCCGAACTCTAGAGTTTTTGTGTTTGGAATTGATTTGTAGTATTCCCACCCGTGTTCAATACCCTATGTTAATATGCATAACTGTTATGCCTATCATATGTTTCCTTTATATTCTTCTTGATAACCTAGATTTCATGTTCCATCTCTACCAACATATCCAGGCCAATCAATACCGTGTTCACTGGATCACTCCAAACGATGGGAGTATTACAACTCCACCCATAAAGTTCCTCAAATGGGCTCATACTCAAGGACTTCTGATACCCATTATTATATGCAAACTCTACCAGTGGAAGATACTCTTCCCACTTCCTCTGTTGATGCATGACGTACATCCTCAACATGTCCTCAAGAATCTTGCTGACCCTCTTTGTTTGTCCATCTGTCTGTGGATGATAAGTTGTAATGAAAGTCAACTTTATCCACAAACCTGCAAAAAATTCTTTTCAAAACTTGGAAGTGAACTTGGCATCTCTGTCGAACACAATATTCTTAAGAATACCATACAACCTCCACATCTCCCTGATGAAAATATGAGTTATGTCACTAGCTGATTTCATAGACTTAACTATAATGAAATGAGCTACCTTGGTTAACCTGTCAACCACAACTATAATAGAATCATGTTGTTTCTATGTCCTCAGAAAACTTGTAATGAAGTACATGTTAATGGCATCTCATTTCCACTCTAGAATTAGAATCGGCTACAATAAACCACCTGGATGCTTACGCTATGCTTTTACCTATTGACAATCAAAACATTTCCCAACATACTCAATCCCCTGTTTCTTCAATTTCATCAAGTGATAGAACTTATTAAGCATTGTCAATGTCTTATAATATCTCGAGTGACCTGAATATGGCTTGACATGAAATTCCTCAAGATAAGCTTATTCAACTTGTTGTTGTGTGGCACCTAGATCTTGTCCCTAAATCTGAACAAACCATTGGTTGTGAGATGATAATCCACATCTTGATCACCTATTCCCTACTACTATAACTTGTGCTTAAGTGGTTGGTACCTATCATCCTACTCTCCTTCCTGCAAGATTAGCTCCTACAAGTCTGTTCCATATGAACTCATAATTGCAATGTGATTTACTCACACTCTTCTATTAAGAGCATATATAACCCTATTCTCTTTACCCTTAATGTACCTAATCTTGAAATAAAACTCACTAAGTGTATCCAACCACCTAGATTATCTAGCATTCAGATTAGGATGGTCAAAAAATATCTTAGCCCACTATGATCTATCATCAAAACAAGCCTCTTGCCAAGAAGATAGTTTCTCCACAATTTCAATCCATGAATGATAACTGCCAAATCAAGGTAATGAGTCATGTATCTTTGCTCATGCTCATTCTATTTCCTTGACTCGTAGCATACCATTTGTCCTTCCTACATTAGGACTCCACCAAGTCCTCTCTTCCAAGCATCTATATGCACCACAAAATATTTATCTGGATATGAATCTTCAAGACCAGAGCATTTGCAACCAAATACTTCAACTAATCAATAGTAGTTGCACATTCCTCTGTCCATTTAAATTTATATCCTTCTCTCTATAAGGATGTAATAGGATAGAAAATCTATGAGAAGTTCTTGATGAACCTCCTGTAATAACCTACTAATCCCATAAATGATTTGATCTCATCCGCATTCCTAGGAGTTTCCCACTCCATGATAACTTTGATCTTTTCTAGGTCGAATACTATACCTTCCTTGAAAACCACATGCCCTAAGTGATGGAATTTTGTCTGAAAGAAACTACATTTACTGAGCTTGGCATACAACTGATGCTCTTTTAGAAATTTCAACACTACTGCTAAGTGTTTTGCATTCTCTTCATCATTCTTAGAATATATCAATATGTCATCAATGAATATTATCACAAACTTGTCCAAATAAGAATGCAACACATTATTCATCAAACACATGAAATTAGCTGGAGCATTAGTCAAACCAAAAGGAACCACAACAAACTCATAAAGCCCATACCTGGTTCGGGAGCATTGTTTCTCCCTTCAGTCGATTAAACAAGTAATCAATTAGAGGCAATGAGTACCTATTCTTGATTGCCACCTTGTTCAACTACCTATAATCAATGCACAACCTAAGAGTACCATCCTTCTCAATCACAAATAATATTGGCACACCCCAAGGTGATGCACTTGGCATAATGTATCCCTTATTTAGCATTTCCTTAAGCTACAACTTCAATTCCACCAACTCTGGGGTGCTCATCCTATAAGGTGACTTCAATGTTGGTGTTGCTCCCAACATTAATTCAATAGAAAAGTCCACTTCCCTATGAGGAAGTAGCTCTAATATCTCTACTGGAATACATCTTGAAACTGTCGAAAAACTAGATATCTCTTCGAGACTTCATCATCCTCAACATCCTTCCCTTTGTCACTAGAAATACGAACTGCACATAATACACATCCTTTCCTGCTATTGCACTTTTCCTGCATAGTTGTAACCATTCTCACTGATGTATGCTTCTTATTTCCCTGCAGCATTATCTTCTCTACTTCATCATCCAAGCACTTAATAGCCTTATCATAGAAATCTACCTTTTTCCTATTAATGTACAACCAATTCATACACAATATCATATTATATGATCCCAATGGAAGCACATTTAGATGCAATGATGTAGACAGTACAACCGTTATATATATTGGAATGTAGGGTTTAATAGCTCAGGTACCACCTAGTGGACCAATTTAAGGTCCAACGGGACAAGTCTAGTAGTAGCTCTGCTACCTAGGAAGACATAGATACCATATGCCAAAAGTATCCTACTCTGTTTTGATTTTCTTTGAAGCACTTAAAACTTAATTTTTTATATCCTTAATTTATTTAGCTAGATACATAAGACTATTAGTTTGAACTTATCTATAACTATTAAGAGTTAAACGTGAGAATACTATTTGAAATGATTATGTTTTGCCATGTATGGTTAATTAAATATATACACGTTTCTGGTACATGGACACCAATGTGAATTATGTTATGAATGAAATGTCTACATAGTATGTTTTACTTAGCAACATGTGTGATTATTATAAAGACCATGTATTTCTTATTATTTATGAGATGGATATAATTATAGTGACCACATTTGACTCCTTAGTCTGAAAGCTAACTACAAGTATGTTGGCTGGACATATCCAAATATGCTATATGAACTCAAAGATGATATTATAGATGTCAACAAATATTAATGCTGGAAACTAATTATTTGCATTTATTTTGGTGTTGAATATATTGATGCATATGCTATAACACTAGTACAAAATGAGAGATTAGTGACTACTTCACTAAGAAAGTTAGTCACCACAATTATTTCAAGTGAATTACTACTAGATTTGAGCAATTTTGAATGACCCAACTAAAAGTGACTAACTTAAATGATTAATTTAGTCTAGGGATCAAATATATGACTAGAATTAAGTGACTCAAATAAAAGTGACTAACTTAAATGACTAATTTAGTCTAGGACTAAAATATATGACTAGAGAATAAGTGACAAAATTAAAAATGATTAGCATAAACTAAAAATAATTAACGCTTTACTTTTAAGGACACATTATCATATTTATACTTGTTCATGTTGGATTTGACATATCTAGGTAACATATCTATGACATACTAAACACTCTTAAGCTTCACATGAGTACATGAATGCATGAAACACCTTGATATTTAAGCTCTTTAATAATTGTGAGAAGGGTTTACAAATTTGCATCATGGTAAAAAAATTTTCTTGATACATTTATTTCTTACATTTGTTTAACAAGTTTGACATTTTAACTACACCCTTACACAAATCAATGCATGGGAACATGAAATGACTTGGTTCATAAGGATAACAATTCATTATTTTTAAGATTATCTTGACGGTTTACTTGCTTGCCTTTTTATATATGTATGATTAGTTTCTAATTTGAAATGTCAAATTTTAACACACATTAACAAAATAGTGATCGAAGCCCAATAGTGCCACTATTGGTGCACTCTACACACAATTTAGACAAAGCACACAATTCTTAAATATTTGATGTTGACATGATATGGAATTTCTTATTGTTCAAGGGTGCTTTAAAACTTACATTGATCTCTAGTCTTAATGGAAATTTGTTCTAAATACATAGTGGTTAATGTGTTCACACGCTAATGGTATTGATCATGGTTCATTAGTTGTAATTACACACTTTGGAATATTATAAATACATCATTTCAGTCACAATTCTACATTTACAAACTACCCAACTATAAATGGTGATAAATTGATGATAAATGGATGACATTTGAATTTTACGAATGTGTAAGTGGTCCACATTCAACTTTCTTGTCTTCATTGTCCTTAGTAACAACAAAAAGTTTCAATAGTTCCTTTATTTATCATTGCAAACACATAACTCTTTGACATCTCAAACAAAGTTAATACTATCGGTGTACGATCTCTTAATTATGGAATGGTATCTTGGTGATGATAACAAACTCTCAATCAATGCTAATGAATATGATGAATGAATGATCTAATGTCTTACTTGTATAGACACAATTTATGATTCATTCTCTATTTTTATTGTTCCATTGTATATTTGTTTTACTAGCATGTCATGTTATATGGTTAATTGAGCAAGTTTTATTTTTCATTTTTCAAATATAATTTTGTTGCATGAATAAGCATAGTTTTCTAATTAAAATCATTAAAAATTTGTTCATAATTCATGGTTTGTTTGAATATTCACACACTTATCGCTAACCTTTTACTTTGAGAGTGAATAGTGCCAAATCACTAGCCTTTGTTAAGAAATTTTCCTTCATTACTCAATGACCTAGCTTAGCTCGATCTTTATGGCTTCCCCCCTTAGACAAGGATACCATTCAGTGTAATCTAAAGAGTGAGAGAAAGCCACCAATGTGACATTGGGTGGCTTGCTTGAGAGTTGTCTTTTAGGCATTCTAGGTGGGGTTAAGACTTTTTTTTTCTATGAAAGTGTTTGAGTGACGACACAATTTAGAAAATTCTTACAAGAAAATTACTTTACCTTATTTCCATTACCTAAACTACCTCCAATAAAATCATGAGATTTTAATAACATCTAATTTTGATAAATAATTAATTCAATAAAATTTTAAAAATAAGATTATTATTATTATTGTTATTTTTTTAATATGGAAAAATAGGCAACTATAGTGAGCTCACACTTACATGACAATGATCAGTTCTATCCACTACCACAATCACCTCCAAGTAAACCCACATTACCTCACACATGGTACACTAAGATAATCTAAGTTTAAATCAATAACATTATAAAAAATGCCTTAACAACCCATTCCATCATCAACTAATCCACACCATGGAAGCAAATTAAAACAAACTTTTAATATTAAAAAATATAGCCATTTTATTTTATTTGAAAATCAATTTTAACACAATTACCTCCAAGTATACCCACTTTACATCACACGTGGTACACTAAGATAATCTAAGTTTAAACCAATAAAATTATAGAAAAATGCCTTAACAATCCATTCCATCATCAACTAATCCACACCATGGAGCAAATTAAAACTTACTTTCAATATTAAAAAATATAGCCATTGTATTTTATTTGAAAATCAATTTTAATGCAATCACCTCCAAGTATACCCACATGACCTCACATGTGGTACACTAAGGTAATATAAGTTTAAACCAATAACATTATAAAAAATGTCTTAACAACCCATTCCATCATCAACTAATCCACACCATGGAGCAAATTAGAGATAACTTTTAATATTAAAAAATATAGCCATTTTATTTTATTTGAAAATCAATTTTAAGACAATCACCTCCAGGTATACCCACGTTACCTCACACTTGGTACACTAAACTAATCTAAGTTTAAACCAATAACATTATAAAAAATGCCTTAACAACCGATTCCATCATCAACTAATCCACACCATGGAGAAAATTAAAATTAACTTCTAATATTAAAAAATATAGCCATTTTATTTTATTTGAAAATCAATTTTAATATCTGATTTTAGGAAACTCGGTAAAATAAAATTTAACGTGAAAAGTGTAAGGAAATAAAATTTAGTGCATGAAATGCTATGAAAATAATTTATTAAATCCACTAGCCTATTATAAACTATTTAGGCTAGTGTGCCCAAATCGGCTCAAATAAAACTCTTTTGCAAGTGAAAGGAGTATAAATAAATATTTCACTAAATTGTTATAACAAGTCAGATGCTACCTATAAAAATTGGCATTTTTATTATGGAAAGCAATGAAAAGGGGCTCATATGAAACAAATAAAGGCTTCAGATTGGCTTTATTGCAACACATGCATGTTAGATCAATAAGTGTCTCTAATTTACATAATTCTTCCAGCTATCTTCTCACGCTTTCCCACATCTGATCTAAATTGTTGAGGTTCCATTATATTTTTGACTCTTTGTTTTTTCTTTTTAGCAATTCAATTTTCTTGCTTTATTTTTGAGTTCTTCCTCTACTCTTATTTTCTCATCGAATTTTTTATTCTTGTTGAGAAGGTTTTGCCGCCATGGTATAATTGTGTGGATTGGAATTTAATCGATCATGAAGGAAAAAAAATGATTGAAATGTAGAGGCTGTAAATTTGGGGTTTAGGGTTCTTTGGTGGTAAACCCTAGGGTTTATAGATTGTAGATTCTTCCGTGATAATTGGCATTGTTTTACAACTTGGAACTGTTTTTGGGATGGTAGAATTTATCTAGATCTCCTTTGTGAAGCTAGATTTTCAGTGGATCTGCTTCGCATTTCCTGTGCTATTTTCATTAAGTTGTGTCACCATAATAGCACCCACTCCTCCCAAAATAGCGTAGGGAAGCAACCTCTTTTCTACTGGCTGGGTGTAGTTACTGCCCGATCTTATTGGGAGGGGGTTGGTGCTTGGTGGGGGAAAGACGATGCCTAGCAGCGAAGGAATATTGATGAAAATGTGCAGCTGAATATTATTAATCACAAATATCTATTGCATCCCAGCATAGTTCGCTTCAAGGAGGTATTTCTGACTCCCACCCATCTAGCTATACTAATGGAATACGTAGCAGGTGGGGAGTTATTTGATCGCATCTGCCAGGTGGGTTGTTTCAGCGAGGATGAGGTTTGTTCCTCTCTCTGTGTGAGCTATTTGAGCACATCTTCCAGGTGTGCCATTCCAGTGAGGATGAGGTTTGTTCCTCTCTCTGTGTGTATACGTCGAATCCCTAGGAAATAAGGAGTACGTTGAACATTAATGTGGAGAATGAGGAAGGTGGAGAAATTGCACTTCTAGCTTAGCTTAGACTTGCAAAGCATAAGCTAGGGTTTAATATTTTTTGAGTAAGTCTAGATTCGACCCATTTTTCTAAAACACCATTATATTTCAATCCACTTTATATTCATTTCTTTAATAAATTTCGTTTTTTCTCCTTACATGGTTTTAATTTACTTTATATGCATTTCTTTAATAAATTTCATTTTTTCTTCTTACATGATTTGAAGTTTGGGCATTTTTACAAATTACGAGCTTTTTTACACCTCAGATCTCGGATATATATAATATATATATATTATATATATATATATATATATATATATATATATATATATATATATATAATCTAAGCATTTCCTCCACCTCAGATCTTGGATATATATATAGATCTAAGCATTTCTTCCATATAATTTATTTCTGAATATTATTTCTCATTGGATAAGATTTTCAAAGAAACTAGTTTTTATTATTTTTAAAAGCTTTCTGCATTATGAGTTCTTATTGAGAATTTGGGTATAATTAGAGTGGTCATCATTTTGACTTATGTAGGCTGGTAATTTTTATTTTTATTTTTAGATTATGCATAATAATAAACTCTTTTTTCTTTTTTTTAACTAAAATTCCACTTAGACTCCCAAACACCCATAACACCTCGATTTCAATAAGTATTAAGATTAAGAACATTTGTGGGTAATGTATAAAGTTTTGGGTAAAAAGATAATGTATTTATGTAAACCTTTTAATTTGTTACTATTTATCCACTTATTATTATTTATTTATTTATTATTATTATTTAATTAATAAAGTGGAGGTATGATAAATAAATAAAACCTCGTTTTATACTTACTCCAAAGGTATGGTAAATAAATATAAATATAAAAAATTCTCTTTTTTTATATATTTAGCCCATAAACCTCTTTATATTATGAATACTCAAGTGAAACCTATGGGCCAAATACTATTTTAATACCATGGGCCAAATACCATATTTATAAAACAGGTATGGTAAATTAATAAAAATATAAATAAACTAGAGGTATGGTAAATAAATAAAACATTTTTTTATATTTACTCCATAATCCACTTTATATTTACGAACACTAAAAAAGAGGTTTTATTTAGGTGAAACCTATGGGCTAAATACCATGGCCAAATTATTATTAATACCATGCAAAAAAACATTATTAACCCTAATATTAATATAATAAAAATAAAGATGGCACATGGTATTGACCCAAGGTATTTGTGTGGAATGTGGCCTATTTAAAGGGGGAATTAAACCAACATAAATTCGTCTTTACTTTCGATCTACTAAGTGTATAGAGTAAATATGGATCTATGCTGGTTTACTCATTACTATTTATTTTTAGTTATTTCCTATCTTTAAATTTTAAAATGTGTGGTATAAATTACATATTTATTTATTTTTTGTTTTTAAATTTTAAAATATGTTGTATAAATTACATACTTCAGATTGATTACATCTTCAAATATTTATGTATGCTTCATAAATTGTATCTTTCAATTAGATTATAATTGTCATTTAAAGCCATAATATACATGCCCTCATTTGAGGCTAATGATGGATGATTGTAATGACAAGTTTGAAGGTTATGATTTTATTTTAAAATTGAGTCATTATATAAGAAGAATTATTTTTGTGATGAAAGATGTCAGGGTAATCATATTGATTATAGTCCATGATATTAGGATCTTAAATTAGAAATTTATCGGGATATGATGAGAAATTCCTTAAAATTCATTATGCGAGATGGACCTTAATATTTAACTATAGGAGTTATGGTTAAATTTTGATCTCTATTTGACTTTATGACATCAAGTTGTCTATGATGATCAATGCAAGATACATGTACCAAGAATGAGAACAAGAAATTCCAGTTACCAAGAACATTGTTCTAGGTAAACAATGTTAGCCAAGAATGCGAAATCTCAATGTCATTGCCATGTTCATTGGTTTGACCATGAATATCAAGATTCATGCATGCTTGCAAAAGCTTTATTCTCACTACACTTAAGCTCTGGGATCAAGGGTCATGTCTAGTAAGAGGGTAGTAGATGTCCAGGATTGCATGGAATAAGGAAATGCATGTACCAATGAGGAGCATATGTTGATACATGACATCCTTTCAATTGTTGTGGCCAGAGAAAATTCTATGGCAGGAAACAATGCTCCATTATTCTTTTTTATCATCTCCTACTTTTGAGTTAGCATGCTTCTATTGTACCATTTAATTATGCATATGCCATGTAAAGATCAAGTTGAGTTAATTTTACATTTGATTTCCAATATATTCGACAACTAAATATATTTATTTTTCCTGTGTAGGTTGGATAATGGGATGAAACACTCAGAAATAGGGGCAATGTAAAAGAAACACTCCCAAGAGAAAGAGGCTGAAAATATCATCTGCTTATTTTAATTCAATGGGTGGAACTACATGTTACTTTTTTACCCGATCTTTCGAATGCATGTTGAAAGGGTCCGTGAGAAAGAACTATGGAAATCTTCAAAAGGCTTTTAAATCATGCCTGGGATGGTATTTGGTCCTCCTTTAAGTTCTTAAGAACAATATTCTTATTGGTAACATATTGTCTATTCAATGGTATTAGTGTCCATATGCATTTCACTCTTAATTTCTCAGTCTGTTTATTGAAACTATATCTAATTTTCCATTTAAAGAATGTAATATGTTGTTGAACTTTAATAAAGACAAGTGGCATGTTGCAAATAGTCCTAAAAGGAGTATACAAAATTCTTTTAAGTTCTGTTACAAGTATTGGGAGAGTTTGTGCTGCTAAGGATTCTTTTTTAAGTTGTTTGAGATCAGTGCTATATCTTTTTTCAATTATTTTTTAAGTGACAATTAAAAAAGATTTGAGCATAGGTTGTCCATCGATGTTTCTAATGTTGTGATTCTTTTACCTCATGGTTATTTTGGGCAAGAAAATGTTTAAGGAATGTCTAACAATACATCGATTGATAGGTAAAGAATTTTTTTATAATTGCAATTTCCATTCCATGATATCCTCTCTTTATTGTTTGATTATATTTTAAGCATCACTTTTGATTTTTCTTTGCATATTAACTATGAAATTGAAAATACTTGGTATCATGTCCATTTAAACAACAACCAAAGCTTCAAGATGAAACTAGTATTACGCGATATTGATTGAAATTATGTTAATTGTTTTGTGTTGAAATCTTTTCATGACTATTAGAAAAGTTTACTTTCGTGTTGTTATTTGATCACATGTTGTTTATATACATGACCAATTTCATGTGTTAGAGAATGAGATGTTGTTGCAAATAAAACAAAGATTACACATCACACCTCAGATTATTTGTTTTCAAAAGTTTTTTATAGCTTGATATTTTTAGAATGTAACTTAGTTAGCATGATTGTGCCTAAGATTTCCCTGAATTTTGAATCCTAAGTTATTAAGGTGTTATTTTCTATGGTGAAATTTTATTTTCTTTGTTTATACAAGTCATCTAACCACATAGTGGCCACTATCGCTCAACGAAAGAAATCTTGTTAGAGATTCTTGCTTTATGGGCGAAAATGACTATGTCATATAAATCCTTTATACTCTACTTTAGTTTAAAGTGCAGTGTTCATCGTATTTCATGTATTACACGCTACATTGTATCTTCTTTTGTTTTCAGAAAAGGAACTCATTATTGATGGTCAGCGGTAGGATTTGAGCAAAGAGGAAAATAATAACACTCAAACGAAAAATGAAAAAAGGGAGAGAAGAGAACCAGTCTAGTGATACCCTTAAAGCCAATATCCTGCATAAGACACACACACAGAGATTGATGGTAAAGTCTTCAGAGTTGGTGAATTCACTTGCAATTGTTTGGCAACATAATAAATTGTTTTTTGAAGTGATGAAACAACATTTCATGTATAAATTATAGTCTAGCCAATATTAAGTTGTAAACTCATTTTGTAATACTTGACATTTCATATAATATAGTTTATGCAGTTGAAATTATTTATAGTTGCACTTCATATTGTTTAGTATTGTAATTAACATATGTAACTTTTCATTTCATATTAGATGAACCAATGCATACTCTATAACATGTTTTTAATGTAGTCACAAAATCATACTAAGTAATTTGTGTTGATTAATAATAAGCACATAAAATCAATCGAAAACTATTAAATTAGTAGTTTATATTGATTCGGTTCTGGAATCTGGTCTATTTGATGGTCGGGGTTCAGGCAGCCGGGTCTCCTTTGACCAGGTATCCGCCCTGAGGTCCTGGGTTTCAAACGACTCTTCTTCCGTTGGCTCCGTTTCGTTGAGAAGAAGCATGGATGTAAGCAGCGGAAGGAAAATTCATTGCGTGGATCCAGTTTCCCCCTCTCCAAACGGCGTTATATTTCGGTCTCGGATTGGTTCGTTTTCATATGATCCAGTTGCGGTGGGTTCTGACGTCGCTAAACTAGACCTAGCGCATTCGGTTGGTCACATCGATTCCCTTCAGGTGACGAACAATGAGTCTTTACAGGTATCGGACACCATTAGTCAAGTGCCCGTGAGTCGGACAGACCAAGCAGCGTTAACTGGTGAAGGCTCTCTGACCGGTTAGCAGCAGTTAGTAGCCGGATTTTCGGATGGTAGTGCTGCTGGCTCGTCAATGAATAAGGGACTTCGTGTAAGTTCGGATGAGCTTGTGTGAGCATGTGAGAAGGTCCCGAATGTTTCTGCTGGCACGTCAATGAACAAGGAACTGAACGTTGGGTCTGATGAGTTGGTATGCACGTGTAGACCAGGCCTCTCCAATGTGCTGCACGTACAAGGTAATCCGATCGAAGATGGGCGGGAATCAATGGTCCCAGGTAAGTCTGTCCAGAAGGACGTTTCAGTGGGTAGTGAGGCCGTTAACTTTGGTTCTTGTAGCTTTTTAGGTAATGGGGACCATAATTCAGAATATGATATCGATAATATGGGCGTAAATGTTAATAAGCATGATATTATTATAAAGGAATGTGATGGTATTATAAACGATTATGATACTAATAGCCAATATGGCAATAAAGATATAATATATAAGAATAATAATAAAGATGTAATATATAAGAATGATAATACCTATAATAGAATCGTTAATGTGGTTTCTAATATTAAATTAAATAATAAGCATAATATTATTATAAATGAGTGGGATGTCCATGAGCATAATGGTATTATAAATGACAATAAAGCTGTATTATATAAGGATAATAATACTTATGATAAAATCAATAATATGGTTTCTAATATTAAATTGAATAATAAGCATAATATTTTTATAAAGGAACAAGATATCAATAAGCATAATGGTGTTATAAATAAATATGATATTAATAGCCAGTATGACAACAAAGATGAAATATATAAGAATAATAATACATATGATAAAATCAATGATATGGTTTCTAATAATCTTAGTGGCGATTGTGGCAAGTTATGTAATAATAATAGTGGTCGTTGTAATAAAGTATTAGATGGGATTAGTGGCCTTTATTGTAAGAGTAATAATAATGGTTTGTCGATGAGGAGTTCGAGTCTCCTCCCTCAGGACAATAAGGTGGTGAATCTATCCAGTTTTTCCTTTTCGCCTACAGTGTTTAGCCTCTTAGGGAAGGGTCTTAATTTTGCCTTAGCGCCCAGAAAAATCCCGGTTGAAGACATCATTTGCGATGTGGAATATGGCATTAAGAACCTTCATGATAAGATTAAAGACACGATTAGGCAGGATTGTGCCGTAGCCTTGAGGAGAGCTAAACCTCCCCGTAGCAATACCAGCAAGGCCGAGTTTGAGGCTCTGAAGAGCTTGAATGAAAATCGTGACGTCGTGGTCTTAAAAGCTGATAAAGCTGGGGCGGCTGTTATCCTGGATAGAAAGGATTACAGAAATAAGATGCTTGATCATCTCTGTAATAGTGGGAGTTATAAGAAGCTTTTGAAAAATCCCCTCAAAAAGGTTTCAAGAGCGGTTGTTCTAGCAATCAAGTCGTGCAATTCCACGATTCCCCTTGCCCAGAAACTTGTTGAGGGAAACCCCATCACTCCTAGGATATATTGTCTTCCAAAGATCCATAAGGATGGGGTCCCCCTGAGACCCATTGTCAATACTATTGGTGGTCCGACTTACCTCCTGGCCAAGTTCCTCGCTGCAAAGTTGAGGCCCTTGGTTGGGCAGACTGAGTCCTTTGTAAAAGACTCAGCTTCTTTTATTGAGGATCTCAAAAGAATTAAGCTTGAGCCCGAGGACATTTTGGTGAGTTTCGACATGGTCTCTCTTTATACTTGTATTCCTATCAATGAGGCCATGAAGGTAATTAATAAGCTGACTGACCTTGATACGGCTAATTTAGTTGAGCTTTGGCTTACCTCCACCTTTTTCAGCTTTGAGGGATAATTCTATGAGCAGACGTGCGGAGTTGCCATGGGCTCCCCCTTTTCCCCTGTCGTCGCTAATCTCTTCATGGAGGAGTTTGAATCTAAGGCTTTGGCTTCCTCTTGTCTCTTACTGAAGCTTTGGAAAAGATTTGTTGATGACACTGGCGTTGTCTAGTCTCATGGTCCTGATGAGCTGGATCGCTTCTTCAGTCATCTCAATAACCAATCTGCCGCCATTAAATTCACGATGGAAAAAGAAGATAATGGTTGTCTTCCGTTCTTGGATGTTCTCATCTCTAAGAAGGTGGATGGTTCCTTTTCTCATCGAGTGTTCAGAAAGAAGACGCATACTGAGCAATACTTGCATGCTTCTTCACATCATTTCCCCGCTCAAAAGTTAGGGGTTCTAAGCACGCTTGCCACCCGTGCTGTTAGAATTTCTGATGAAGAAAGCTTGGGAACGGAGAAGGCTAATCTCTTGGATGTCTTTGAGAAGAATGGTTACAATAGGCACCTCGGTCAAAAATCCTTCCTCAAGGCCAAGAAGGAGCCTTCAATCCGAAGGGTTCCTAAGGATCATAGCATGGGTGTGAATCTTCCTTACATACAAGGGACCACTGATAGGATTGCGAGAATTTAGAGGAGGTACGATGTGCCCACAACTTTTAGACCTCTCAATACTATCCGTAGCTCCCTCAGGTCTGTGAAAGACCCTATTGACCCTAAAGACATGAAGGGCATCTATGTCATTCCCTGTTCCTGTGGGACCCCTTATATTGGTGAGACGGGTCGCTCTATCAATCAAAGGATTAGCAAACATTCGGCTGACTTAAGACATGGTAGGACCAAGTCCTCAGCCCTGGATGAGCATGCCGAAAAGACTATGCATCATATATGTATAGAAGAGACTCAAGTCGTTGCCAAAGTTGCGCAGTTTCACCATCGCAAATTTAGAGAGGCCCTGGAGATTGATAAAAGGCCGAACAACCTTAATAGGGATGATGGCTGGAAGATTAGTAGTTGCTGGGTCCCAGCCTTGTCCTCCTAGCCCCCTCCATCCCCCTTTTTTATTAGGTCCTAAGGTTTCTTTTCTCCCTCTCATTAAGGTTGGTTTTCGGTGGTTGGTCCCCTTTTTCTTGAGTTTTTTCCCCTTTAATTCCTTGCTCCTATAGTATTAGTTTGGTTTAGTCCTATTCGTTGTATGAGTTATTATGGGTTATTAATTAATTTTGGGCTAATTAGTGTATTTCTTTTTTTTTATTATTGGATATATTATTATTAATAATATTCATGAAATAGTTATATTAGATTTTCGTTTTCATAATTTCCATTAGTTATGTATATATATTTGATTACTAATATTCCTTGTGAATTGAAATAATAATTATTAGCCCCTTTCATATATATTTGATAATTAAATCATTTTAACCCTCATAGTTAATAATATATTTACCTAATTACATGGTCAATTTGAATATATTGATTACTAAATAAATATTGATTATTTAATAAATACAATTAGATCTTGAGAGAAGAGCTAATTTAAAAATGACCATTAGATTTAAGTGATAAATAAATTTATTATTATTAAAGTATTAAGTTAGTTTGAGTTAGTTCCTTTTTATATATATACAGTTATTAATAAATATGCTCATTAACAAAAAATTCCTCAATTATAGAATGTACCTAATATAATTAAATTTTTTAAGAATAACTGTATTTTAATATAACTAGAATACTATTTGTTTGACTAGGGTACTTAATAATATTGGGATTAATAAAATAATTAATAAATATAGATTATTTGATAAATATAAATTATTATAATGAAATTTGATATAATTTATTAATGGACCATTATAATTAAATAATTTATATATTATTAATAAACAAATACATTTAGTTAAATTAACATATAAGATTCTTTTATTATATAATTTACCTGATTTAGCTAATTTCTAGAAATAATAAATAAAAATTATATATTATTCACCTTTTTTTTAGCTAAATTAACAAATGAATTCTTTTAATATTATTTACCTAATTTAGCTTATTTCGAAAAATAATAATGAATTAAATAAAACAAGAATGTTAATGGTTTGACTTGGGTCATTAGGTCAAAATTAGCCGTTGGCAAAATAGCCATTGGAGTCTCTGCACATCCTATTTAACAAGCGAAGCTAGATTGGTTATTCAACTTGTCCTGACGATGAACCACACTGGTTGGTTCAAAACGCGTCGACAAAAGATGTTTTATGTGATTTCGCCGAAAAATCTCTAAACAACTAAATTAATCATTTACAATAATCATTAATGAAAATAAATGAAATAAATATAAACTACTAAATTAGTCATTTATATAATGAATATGAAATTACTGAAGGAAGATAAACGATTACTACAAGCGATAAATTTTTTATTACAAATGACAACTAAATTTTGCATATATACGACTATTAGTAGCTAATTTACAGTATCTTATAACATGATCAAAATTTAGTCATATTTCTTTGGTCATTAATTGGTTTCAAACGATGACTAAAATTTGCATACTTATGACTATTAGTAGTTAATTTACAGTATCTTATAACATGACCAACATTTTGGTCATATTTCTTTGGTCATTAATTGGTTTTTTTGGGTGACCATATAGTAATATATTTTGTTGTATATTTGGTCATTAATAGTGGCAATTAATGACTAAATATACTACTAGATGATGAGATTGAGACAACCAATTAATGACTAAACTAAAAATGACTAAAAGTTGGCCACATTATAGGATACTGTAAATTAGCTACTACTAGTCACCCACTGAAAAATGGTCATTTATATGCAAATTTTAGTTGCTTTTTTTAGTAACTAATTAGTCATTTTGTACTAGTGATAAATTTTAAACAAGTGTTTATATTGTATATGATATCATTATTTTGGTATTCAATATATTGATGCATATGCTATAATGTGTAGACAAGTGTTTATATTGTAGATGATATCATTATTTTGGTATTTAATATATTGATGCATATGTCATAATCTGTAGACTAGTGTTTTTATTGTAGATGATATCATTATCAAACAGACCACATGATGAAAAAACTCCAAGAAAAACGAAGGCTCAATGAGATTCCATGATAGGGTGTTAACCATGGTCCTACTAGGAGGAGTGGAGGTGTTGCCCACCATTTATCCTACAAACCTTGGAGTCATGGGAGGACTATGTGAGTCACGCTCCCCTAGACATGTGATGATGCCTGTTAGATTCCTATTGGGGAAGTTAGTTCAATTTGGTCAACGCTTCAACCCTTGGGGTTTTATGGATGGTTAGGTCAATATAGCTAACGCCATGGCATATTCGAATAGAGGATAGATAGGATGGGATAAGAAAAGATATAGATGGATGGAATGATTCTAGAATAGCTTGGGAGCTCTGTTGGGGCAAGACGTGACTACTAAATTTGTAAAATCAATAAATGTTCGAAACATAAATTTTAAAGTTTCCTCACCTTATAAATGAAAATTCAGTCATGGAACACAATCCTTACATTATTATGCTAATCACTAAAATAATTACTGATATATTATATAAACCCTAACGTCAAGACAAAGTTATTTGAAGAAGGGGTGTATTTAACGACCCATCTCAAATTTTGAGCATAATACAATTATTAGCATACATATGAGGCATGCATATGATAGCTACATATGCATGAATCACATGCACTGCACTAGTATACATACTAGTTAATTTTGAAGAATGTCTAAATATATATAAATGAATTAATACTAAATTAAATAATTATCTATCTAGAACACAATGAATGCATTAAGTTTAGAATTATATAATAAAATTTGAGAAATATATTATACTAATATTACAATTAATAACAATATTGATCTAGAAATAAGATTGTAAATAGCACCATAAAAATACCGCCAGAGATAGCACCCGAAATAATGCCTAGAGTTACGCTGGAAATAACATCATAAGTAGTACCAAGAATAATTTTGTAAGTAGCATCAAAAAGAGTGCTAGGAATAGAGCTGAGAATAACACCATTTTAATGTCAAAAATAACACCAGTTTAGCACTGAAAATAGCGCCAGGACTTGTTTCCAATTTGTCTCTTGGTTTGGCTTCAATTTTAAAGTCCAATTTTGTTCTTATTTTTATTTCTGTATTGCTTCTAGCATGGCTTCCAATTTTTCTTCTAGCGTGGCTTCTAATTTTACTTCCAGTTTTGCTTCTAGGGTGGCTTCCAATTTTGCTTCCAGTTTTGCTTCTAGTGCGACTTCCAATTTTTCTTCCAGTTTTTCTTCTAGTGTGGCTTCCAATTTTCCTTTCAGTTTTGCCTCTCTAGTGGCTTCCAATTTTTCTTCCAATTTGTCTTTCATTATTGTTCCCTCTTTTTCTTCCAAGCATCAGAAATAGAACCAGGTTTAGCTCTAGGAGATATGTCTAGTTTGACATCTGATTTGGCTTCCATTTTTGCTTATAATGTGGCTTCCAATTTGGCTTCCATTGTTGCATCTTTTTTTGCTTCTAAAACGATATTATTTTTTTTCATACATTTAAATTAATATGTTTTTATTTCAATTTAATTAGTTAAATATATCATGCCTCTTAAATAATATATATGATCATACATCATATGAATGCATTTGAAATATTTTATAGGATAACATTTATAAATAATTTTTAGGGAAACAGACATCCATATAAATTAACAACATCATTATACTTATTAAATATCATTCAAAATAGAAAGACAACGTCCAGTATATATAAAATAACAAGATAACTATTGTAATATGATCATCATCTATAATCAAAACATGCAAGTCAAATATCTATAATTTAAGTGAATTTGACAACATCCATCATGAGCAGTAAATCAAAATCATCATGCGGGATAAATATACATCCAAATCATCAACCACTTTCAACATATAAAAATTGATCAGTCATTACTGACAAGATCATCATCATATATAAATAAAACAAGTAAAATTCACATATACTAGTAGATCAATAACATGTGAAAATGACGCATGTCCAATAGTCAACATAACTCAAAATGATACATCATGTAAAAATGATGAATTAGGTAAGACAAAATGATACAAGTCAATATGATATGTCATATCTAAATGATATAAGTCAAAATGATACAACTCAATAATATGGTAGGAGGCCGTGAAACTGATACATATTATAGTAACCATGAAAATGGCATCATAACAATATATAAAAAATGATCCTATATGATAATTAATGTCACTAGCTGCTACCAAAAACTCCCTCGTGATCATTATCACCATCATGATCATGATCATGATCATCATGATCAGCATAATCATTTTCTGTATCGACATCAACCTCGTTGTCATATATATATGTGTCATCATAAGCATCATCCACCATATCAGGATCGGACCTAACGTAATCTCGATCTATTTGATGAAGATCATTCAGATATTTTGCAAGATCCTTGTTTTGCAAAAAAAACTATTTAGAATGAAAATTTATTATTCCATGATTTATTTCATGCAATAATTAATTTTTCTATTATATATCTAATAACACAACATATGAAACTGAACAATTATCATTTACATCATATCAAAGTGCACATATGATAATAAAATTTCAAATAAGTTACAACTAAGATGTTGGAACAATGGATGTTGTAATAATGGATGTTGTAACAATAGATGTAACAATAGAGGTGGTAGAAATCCATTTCATCATTCTTTTCAAAGCTTGAAAGTTTAAAACCAAAAAGGTATTTCTTCTACCCAACACTACACCAACAATTGGGTGATCAAGAAAACAAATTGAGAAGCACAATCATAGGTAAAAATGGATTGAGAAGGAGATGTTGTAACATATAATGTTGTAACAACATATGTCATACTAGATGCTTGTTGGGCTTCATAATTGTTATAATTTCCTTACATTAGTTCTTAGTTCTTATATTATTTTCTTAAGTATTTCTTGCATTTTGGACATAATAATCTATGTAATATGGATTCTTGAAGCATTTAATGTATTTATATTATTCTATTTCATCTATGAACTAACTCGATCACAAAAGTGTTATTTAATCATGATTGAGACCTTATGTTGAATATGAATCTATCGATGGGTTGACACTTGATGTTGTTCCTTGGATTGATCATAGAAGATCATATAACTTGATGTTGTCGATCCTTGTTTGGAGAAAATTGATTGAGGATAAGTTTCTGACTTGGTCATCTGGAAATATTAAGATTTCTTATAACTTAAAATGAGCATCTTGAGAATCTTCAAATTCTCAGGAATGCTCTTTATCGAAAATAGATTTATTGTTCTCATCTTCTACAGTCATAGTTTAAAGACTACGAATTGAGCCTAGAGAGAGGTTTTTCAACTATAATATTTTTCACATAAGTCGTGAACCTGAGAAGACATTGATTGTAATTGATCCTCTATAATTCAATGAAATCTTTTATTATCCAAAGTTAATTTTTTGTGTTGATTCCTTTTATAAGGCAGTTCGATTCTGGTGATTTGGGCCTAATCTTGGAAGCAACATTGTCTTTATTTGTATCATTAAATATTTGTTTTGTTCTTTCACTTTAGTTATTTATTTTCTTAGACGTTCTCAATTTACAATTGTCATTTGGTTGAGTAATTGTCAAACCACATGTTCTATTTTAAATAGAAATTGTTGTTGGTTGCTGCAAAGTGGATTTACTTTAGCTAATTCATTTGGGATTGTTGATACTTTATTATTATTTCTTGTAGATCATCATAGGATCATTATTTTTGTTTCTTAAATACCTTTATGTAGCGTTGTTCTCTCATTTTATAGTTTTTGTTCCTTAGATAACAGTGCAATGTTTGTTAGTTTTTCTTTGTTGATTCCTGCAGAAAGTATTTAGGATTTGATGCTTTGAATGGGTTGGTTTAGTTAGAAGAAAAGTTATTAATTTCATTATGGGTTGGTTCCTTTATCATTGAAGCTTCGCTTTCCATTAGTATAATAATGATTAGTAATACCAACATTTCTCTTGCATAAATTGTGTGGATAACCTTTAAATATAAATATGATACCTCAGGTTGACAATCTAATGTGCAGTAGTTAGTTGGTCCTTTAGGAACAATTAACAGGCTCAACATTTTGGTGTCATTGCCAGGGAGGTTGTTAAAGAGAGTGTTGGTTGTATCTATGAGGATTGGGTATTAAATACGGGAGGTAAGAACCTGCACATGTACCCTAGTGAAAAAAAAGGCTTGTGGTGGTGCCTGCCCTCAACTGATATATTTAGGTTGTTTAGTGTGTATGACTAGAAAGAAACTTAGGACCATAAATTAGGTAGAGATAGATCAAAACTTTACCTTGAAAAAAACCAAAAGCTAAGGTCAAGTTGGCCTTGGAAGAAAGACCTTCATAGACGAAATCATTCGAAAGGTAAGTTCTCAAGCGTATGTAGGTCCCTGAACAGTATTCGAGAAGGGTTATACTATTATTTCCCATTGAGTAGTAGAGTCGTTTGCTGCAGCTAACACTAAAATTCATGATAAAACTTTAGTATCTAAGAAGAGCTTCCAAGGTATACCTAATAAGCATCTTAGTCCTTTTGGAAAGGGTGAGGGGCACTCTTGCAACCTAAGGGAAGGAAGAGGCAAGATAAGTGAACCATATCATCAACCTTCTAAGAAATAATATCCTACGATACCCATTGTGAACCGAAATTCCTGACTTGAACAGTGTTGTAATACCTAGTCAAGTCCCAAAACCCTGCCAATATACCAATGTTTTTAAGTTACTACCTCTTGAATATGGGATTCCTGAAGGTTATTGGAAGGTTTTTCTCCAATGGAAAACCAAGTAACAAGGATACAAACCTTGACCATAGAATATCCCATCGTTAATCCATATGCTAATGCACCAATGAAGGTTATCCCGCTTCAAAACCTTCCAAATTTTCATGGGATAGCCTCTAAAGATCCCAATGCATTTTGTTTGAATTTGATGTTTTATGTCGAGGATATGATTACAATATTGACCCCCAAAAATTAAAAGGGAGGAGCATTACAATGTTTGATGGGATTGGGAGGTAGTACTATTAATTCATGGGATCAAATGAAACAATATTTCCTTACTAAATACTAGGATTATTGTCGATCTAGAGATTTAAGGGAGGAAATATTCGAGCTGGCATCAAAAGAATATGGAACCTTAGAATAATAGATTGAAACATTTCAATACGATTTACAAATATCATCATATACCACTTTACCTAGGCATGTGTTGAAAATTGCCTTAATTAGAGGTATGCATGATGAATGGATAGAAACACTCAATTTAATGGGGTAGGATGATATTTCGAAAGAATAATATGACAATGTTGTAGAGCTGCGTATTGAATGTTCATGTGGATGTACATAGACTAAGCTTGGAACTCATGATCCTCTCATCAGATCTAACATGATTTAAGGAGGAGGAGTTACACGAGCAACGATTGGTAATATTTTAGAAGATTTAAAAACTAATATCCTAAGTACACTAACGACACAGTCAAATGTTTTACATGTAAAATAAAATCATCCTAAATTGAAGTAGGAATTAGCCATTTTCTATCCTTATTGTTGGAAAAATTACAATCGTAAAAAATGTCTGTTGGACACAGTCGATATATGCGCTATCTATACCAAATATCACTAAAACAATAATTGTTCCTCAGTTCACTAATTGAAAGTTGTATTAAATGAAGCTGAGGAATATCTAAAGCCAAAATATTCATGACACAATGATGACAATGGAATAACCAACTACCAGGTACGATGCAGGACCCTTCTATGTTTTTTTCTGGAATTTTTTCTCAACAATTGTTTCCTAGATTAACTTGGCAAGGTCATCAACATTTTATTACTTCTTGGAAGCCTAAACCATACACTTTATCACCCTAGAAAAATTAGTCATTTTCTGGCCCTTCTTGGCCAAATCAATAGTATCCCGCTCCCTCATGGCAGAATTTATCAAAAAACCCATACCCTCCGCAATGGGAAAATCAAATTATCCATAGGTGTTAGCCTCTCTCATAAAACAATAATAAATCCAAAAATAATTTATTATCATAGGTTATAAATTGAAATAAAATAAATTATTAATTTAAGAAATTAAATTAATAATTATTATTCTAGAATGATTTAATTAATTAATGGAGACAATTAGAAATTAGAAATTAGAATGATTAATTAATTAACGGAGACAATTAGAAATTAGAAATTGAAATAAAAATAATTATTAATTTAAGAAATTAAATTAATAATTATTATTCTAGAATGATTAATTAATTAATGGAGTCCAATGTGGTCTCAAAATTGATAGCGCCCCACTGGACCAATCAATAAATAGATGGGAAGGCTTATTCAACCACAACCACCATTACAAACCCCAGTTCAACTACACCCAAACACTCCACCTCCATTATATACTAAACTACCTGCATAGACAAATCCAAACCCGAACAATATGCCTAGCAATTTTTAGAAATCCTCGAAACCCCAAAATGTTGTCCTCCCTCTTTGGAATGCAATGAATTACATCTAATATCTGCGAGGATTATCTTTCTGGAAGATCATCCAAGGAATCAAGAGCAACCAAAAAATGAAAATATTGCCAATGAACAACCTTTGAAATAACGCTTTCCTCCTACTGTAATTATTACTGAAACAAAATCGTCTAGAAAACCGATTAAACAATAGGAATCTGTTAAGATTACAACATTTCTCCTCCATTGCTTGAGAGAGTAAATATAGTAAAATCACTTATATATCCTGACTTTGATCTCATAGGGGAAATACAAATTTATGTATCAAAATCCCTCTCCTATAGGCTATCATAGAAATACCTATCTATGTTAAAACCGTTAAAGAGTTTTGTGTTAAAAATCCTAGAAGGAAACCAAAAGATTCTCCTATAGTCCATGTTCTTGGGAAACTCTCTCATCTTATCCTAGGAAAATAGATACCTATGAAATATGACGATCATGGAAACCTTGTAGTAACCATCCATATTCAGGGGAATAACTTCCCAAACACCTTAGTGGACTTAAGAGGTTCGATAAATATTATAGCACTCAAAACTTGTGGCCTCATTGGAATAACCAAATCTAAACCGAATCCAACCATGTTGTAACTAGTCGACAGATCCGTAGTGAAACTAGAAGGAACCTTAGCTAATATTGTTAGGCCCCTATACTACTAGTGTAACCCCTTATTATTATTAGTACAACCCCCTTATTATATTGGTGTACCCATGTACTCCCCATATTGTTACTATTGTGCCCCATAGAAGCCCACTATTGTTATTATTGCGCCCTTACATTATTATTGTTATGTAGCCTCTGATTATGTTATGACCCCTTAGACTCCTATATATAGAAAGGAGGTCTTTTCATTTGTATCATTGAAGAATTTTCCATTTATGTAATGTAAAGGAGGTTTCCCCCTCAAAGAGGCTGAATTCTAAGGCGTTGATCTATCTTTTCTATCTTTTCTTGAGCTGGTTTCATAACATTTGGTATCGGAGCCAAGCTCTAGGGTTTCGCTGCTCCAAATAGGCCATCGCGGAATTTTCGCTATAAATTTTTTTCTGCGATGTTTCAGAAGTCGGAAAAAAAACCCATTTGAGAAGACATCGCGCTGCAACTCAGGTCCGAATTTTAGAACTTTTTGCTCTATATTTTCGGAGATATTATCTGAGGAAGTTGGTCTTTTTGCAAGCTCCTGAATTACATCCCAAACAGGTGACCTGGGGAAAATCGTCATAACTTTCTCTCTGAGCATCAAATTGCAATTTTACAAAATGGTATAGAAAGAGGACGGACCGTAGTTTCTTCTATATATTTTTCAGAGCCATAGATCCAAATAATGACACGTGGAACTCCATCTAAGTTTTCTCTTCTGGAAAGGTCTATAATCAGGTCACTGTAGGGGATTTGGCATAAATATTCATTGGAGAATCCAATTGGGGTCACACTAGTGGCATCGGAAAGAGGACACAGAGGGATACTGTAGGTCATAATTTCAGAATTTAAAGATCTGCAAGTACAGAGTTACAGTCGTTTCAAGATTGAGCTCCTAAAATCAAGAAAAAACAAGATGAGGAAGTTTGATGGGAAGGATCCGGTAAATTGGATACTTGAGATGGAGCAATATTTTGATCTACATGGTGTACCACTGTTACAAAAGGTATGTATTGCATCTTCATATTTAGAATGGGATCAATTTTTATGGTATAAAGGGATTTGTTCTCGTAAACGACTTGTTACGTGGTCAATTCTCACAGAGGAATTGATAGAACATTATGAGGATATAAAGAGCAAAACCTTCTTTAGAGAAACACCACAACAATTGGAAAGAGTAAAAGGGCTTTGTGACATACTAGAAAGTAAAATTATGGAAAAAATGAATTATACCCCTCACAACTATGAAGATGGAAGTGTTGTTTGTCCTAGCCTTCCACAAGCTACAAGGGTTACACCACAACAATTGGAAGAAAAAGGAGAAAAAGGGCTTTGTTACAATTGTGATAGCAAATGCACTAAAGGTCATAAGTGTGCTGAGAAGAAATTATTTTACATAGAGTATGAAGAGGAGGAAGAAAAGGATCAAGAAACATCAAAAGAAGAGGATATACGCCATAATCCAACCCCAGAAGATAGAAGAAATGAATCAGACCCTATATTGTAAGGCATTGGCAGGAATTACCACTCCTCACACTATCAAGATAGAAGGAAATATCAAGAAGAAAAATGTTCAAGAAGTGAAAGATCACATCGAGCATCAAGAAATGAATCCGACCATATATTGTAAAGGATTGGAAGAAATTATTACTCCTCAAACTCTAAAGATAGAAGGACATATCAAGAAGAAAAAGGTTCAAGTGGTGAAAGATCACATCATGCATCAACAACAAGTTCTCCACTTTAAAGGATAATCATTTGGTGCAAAATTGAATGAAACATAGGTAGATCAACATCGTAGTGAAAAAATGTTTGATGTAGGTGATTGGGTATTTTTACTGCTACATCTCAAGCAAGCTATTTGTGAGAAGGAAACGTTGGCAATACTACATGCACTTAAAAAATGGCGACCTTACTGAATGGGAAGACACTTCATGGTAAAAATGGATCATGATAGTCTTAAATACTTTTTAGAACAACCATTATCTTTAGAAGAACAGAATAAATGTGTCACAAATATGTTGGGTTATGACTTTGACATAATCTATAGAAAATGGAAGAAAAATTTTGTTGCAAATGCACGCTCAAGAAAGGATGAGGATGTGGAAGCATTGTTTTATGCTATTTCTATTATCCAACCAGATTGGATAAACGAGGGAAGGGATGAATTGAAGAAGGATGAAGAAGTACGGCCACTTATTCAAAAGTTGCAAAAGATCCCAATTCAAAGAATATTGCCAAAAATTGAAGAGGAAGGAAAAATCATATTGGAACATGGAGCAGTCATAGAAACAAGAACCCGACAGCTACGAAATCAATCAATTTCAGAGTATCTCATCAAGTGGAAGAACTTACTCGCTGAAGATTCCACATCGTTGGACAAGAAGTTTATACAGAAGCATCAAGAACTACTCAAGCGTTGAGGACAACACTTTTTGAAGGAGAGGGGCATGTTAGGCCCCTATACTACTAGTGTAACCCCTTATTATTATTAGTACAACCCCCTTATTATATTGATGTACCCATGTAGTGCCCATATTGTTACTATTGTGCCCCATAAAAGCCCATTATTGTTATTATTGTGACCCATAAAAGCCCACTATTGTTATTATTGTGCCCTTACATTATTATTATTATGTAGGCTCTGATTATGTTATGATCCCTTATACTCCTATATATATAAAGGAGGTATTTTCATTTGTATCATCAAATAATTGTTCATTTATGTAATGTAAAGGAGGTTTCCCCCTCGAAGAGGCTGAATTCTAAGGCGTTGATCTATCTTTTCTATCTTTTCTTGAGCTGGTTTCATAACAAATATCATTGTTTCCATAGAATCCTCAGGATACCCAGTGGAATTTCTAGTCCTCAATCCTAAATATTAGTTGGAGGGACACCCTATAATATTAGGAAAATGATGGCTTACCACTACATATGCATACATTAGGTGTTAAACTAGAAGCATGACCATTGCCAAGGGACTTGCTATCAAGAATCTCATTCTATATCCACCTGCTAGACCCATCATGCCAACTAATAATTATAGATGTTCCCACCCGAATATTAGGAAGGAAATTTATGTTCTCCCCTAAGTATCTATAAAGTTCTTATCTTTAAAATACAGATTCAGGTCGACATAGTTAATGGCTTTATTAACTTGCCTTCGACCATAGGAAACCTAATATGTCAGATGCTAAAATTTGTAGTTGATAATGAAGCCCAAGGAGATCCACTTGAGGATTTGAATAGTGAGCATATACCTATGATTGTAGTTCATAGGTATACCTTGAATATTAACGCCAAACTTGATGACCTTCAACGTGAAAAACTGATGCAAGTTCTTGAGACATATAAACAATCCTTTGCTTGGGAATATTTTGATATTAAGGGCATTGATCTGTAGTTATGCACACACCATATATATACTGAGAAATATTCTTGAGCCATTCACCAACCCCAAAGAAGATTAAATCCACACCTTAGGGACATAGCAAAACAAGAGCTTCAAAAAATTCTCGAATGTTAATTTTATATACCCTATTTATGACATTCAGTGGGTTTCACCACTAGTGGTAGTCCCTAAAAAGAATGGAAAAAGGAGAATTTGTTTATATTATAGAGAACTAAACAAAGTCACACAAAATGATCATTTTCCTCTTCCATTTGTAGACCAAGTCCTTGATACTCTTGTTGGAAAGAAATATTTTTCTTTCTTGGATGGATTTAGTGGGTATAATCAAATCCAGATTACTCTTGAAGACCAAGATAAAACTAGGTTCACCTATCCATGGGGAACGTTTTCATATAGATCCTTATAATTTGGGTTGTGCAATGCACCAACCACTTTTCAAAGGGACATTCTAAGCAGTTTTTCTGATTTGATTAATGAAGGGCTTGAACTATATATGGATGATTCCACCCCTTATGGTAATGATTTTGATCAAGATTTACATAATCTCGAAAAGGTTCTTGCACGATGTATAGGTACCAAGATGTGCCTTAGTAATGATAAATTCCACATGATGATGACATAAGGTGTAGTCCTAGGACATTTTATTTCTACTACAGGTATTTAGGTAGACCCAGCTAAGATCAAGGTCACTATTAAACTCCCCACCCCTCGTACACTAACATAGATATGTAGTTTCCTTGGTTATGTTGGTTACTATTATCGTTTCATAGCATGTTTTTCAAAAATTTCAAGAGCATTGTATGTGTTAACTGGACATGTGGAATTTGAGTGGACTGATAAATACGATATTGCTTTTGCAAATCTGAAAAAGCTGGTTTCAATATCTCATGTGTTGTGGGGCCCAAATTGTAGTCTACCATTCCATATATCATCATATGCATAAGATACGGGGATAGGATCAGTTCTTGGATAAGAAGAGAATAAGAAGTCCTACACAATTTATTACATTAGAAAAAACCTCACACCTATAGAGTAAAACTATATTATGACAGAAAATTTTTTTATGGCTGTCATTTATGTTATGAATAAAGTTCATCATTACATAATAGGATATACAATTTTTTGGTGCACTAATCATTCCACTATTAAGTATTTAGCTAACAAACCTATTACTAATGGTAGAGTAACTCGTTGGTTACTTTTATTGCAATATATTGACATTACTATAAAGGACCAACCAAGAAAAGAGAACCTTATTGTGGATTTCTTATCAATAATCCCATCTGTGGTTGACCCTCTACTAGTGGAAGACCAATTCCTGGACGAATATCTGTTTGTTGTGACCGTCAAAATGTTGTGGTATAATGATGTTGCAAATTACCTGACAACTGGAAAATTGCCATCACACTTTTAACCCTAGGAAAATAAGCTTATTATCCAATGAAAGATATGATTTTCATGGATGGGTGGTTACCTCTTCCACACAAGGGTTGATCTTCAAATTCAAAGATGTATCAAAGAAGAAGAAATTTATGACATCCTCATGGCTTGTCATAGTGAACCATGTGGAATTCATTTTATTGGTCGAAGAATTGGACATAAGGTATTATAGATGGGCTATTTCTGGCCTACGATATTTAAAGATGCAAATAAATATGCCTAGATTTGTGACAATTGTCAACGAATTGGTCATCCCATTCAAGCTAATGATAAGCCCCTTCAGCCATGGATTGTATTGGAACCATTTGAAAGATGGGAAACGGACTTTGTAGGTCCATTTAATATAGCTTCAAATCAAAAGAGATATATTTTAGTCTCTACAGACTATGTAACCAATTGGGTGGAAGCGGGAGCACTTTCAAGGGCCCCATAAGAATAAGTTATCAATTTTCTATTTGAAATATTCGTTTGATATGGGTTACCTCAATCGATTTTAACTAATGGGGGCTCGCATTTCACAGCTCATAAAAAATTTTCCACACTGCAAAAATACCATCAAACATAGAGTTACCTCTCCTTACCACTCACAAGAAAATGAGCAGGTGGAAAGCAAAAGCAAAGTATTAGTGTTGATTTTAACTAAAACAGTGTCTGCTACCTTTGAGACTAGGCACAACACTACTATCTATTCACCTTATCAGCTCAATTTTTGTAAGGAACTGATCTTTTCGATCAAGTTTGAAGTCAAGACTCTCATAACTGTTAAGGGAGTCGGGCTGGATCTTACGGAGGCACAAAAACAACGTCTACAACAACTCAACGAAATGGATGAAATGCATCTTATTGCCTTACAATGCACAACCATAGTCCAACTGCAGAGAGATAAATGACATGATTGATTGATTAAAAAACGCCTTTTAGAAAGGGGATTGGGCATTGTTATATGAATCCAAATTCTAAGACTTTGTAGGTAAACTCCAAATGATATGGTTGGGTCCTTACGAAGTTATTGAATTTTATGACAATAGAATGATGTGCCTCACTATGATTGATAATTATTACATTTATTTTCTTGCCAATGGGAACTGACTTCATTTGTATCACCAATCACTTACATGCGAATATTTTCTTGATGAAATTAATAATGATGTGAACTTGTAGGGTGTAGCTAATTGAGGAAATGTCCCAGTAGTCACAACCAGGTATTTTTTTTTTCGAAATATCTTTCACTCTATATATAATGTAAACAAATTTTATCTTTTTATGGTATGTATGTTTTTTTACTTTGGGAAAACATCACAAATACTTTTATGAAAACATTGTTGTTTCCTTGGTCATAGTTGTTGTTTCCTTAATCAGAACTGCAGCTTCCTTACTCATAGTTGTTGTTTCCTTAGTCAAAGTTGTTATTTCCTTAGTCACAGTTGTCATTTAATTAATTATAGTCATTGTTCCCTTAATCACAATTTTTGTTTCCTTAGTCACAATTTTTGTTTCTTGAGTCACAAAACCGATCATTATATTTGATATTTGATTAACAACAACTATTATTTCCTTAGACATGATTACTGTTTGCCTAGTTTGTTAATATTTCTATTTCTTTAGGGTAAAGAATATTTTAAGCCCTCTTTCAATATGATGGTTGGATAAATAATTTGCCTAATCATTATCATAGGAGGATGTTTTATAAGAAATAATTATCAGGATTCTGAACTTCCTTAATTTTTTTAAATCCCCTAATTTTGTAAGAAACCTATAAACATACTCATGATGCATTCCTTCTATCACCACTTAAGGATATTTATTTTACTCCTTAATGATTCTTCTATCCTTTTGAAGAATAAGTTTTGGAGGAAAAATCAGTGAGCCAAAAAGTAATTATAATAATACTTTTCACACCATCCCTAACTCTTAAGGAGTTGATATGCCACCCCATTCAATAAGTAATAATTTATAATTAACAAAAATCATAATAAAGAAAAGTGAAAATGAAATAGAGGATAGGAGGTCTCATCACGGGCCGACCTACCATGATGAATATAGGATCTAGTGGAGTGACATTACCACTTATGGTCACCAAGCCAAGGTAATGACCTTTTGTATTCGGTTCAAAGGACAACAAGTCTCATCATGAGCTGGCTTGTTCACCTCATTAAACTTGGTGAATGACATTGTTATTAACTGGTTACCATGCTAGAACAATGGCCTTTTGTAGATGCTTCATAAAAATAAAAAAAGTTATGAATATTTCCTAGTATGTGGGATATTGACATCTCAATGGGTTAAAAGGAAATTGTATCGAGGCTATGGATACCTACTGGCAGCAAAGGACATGCATATGGTATTAAAGTAAATTTAAATATTACAATTTAAGTTGGTTATTTTTCTCCTCAAAATTAATAAAGTAAGATTGTTAGATTTATTATGGAATTTTAGAGACCCTCCTAGAAAGTGGTGATGATAGTTGATCATGAGAGACTAATTATAACTCTACATATTAAGGATATAAGTTTTCTGGAAATTCAGTATTCTAATCATTTTATTTTGTTTTTTTCTCTCTAACAATACTCCTTAGGCGAATAAATTTTCCACCCATATATCATTCCTAAAAATATTTGCATGCCCATTTCACTCTCATACTCCACATATTATAATAATCAGTCTCATCATTACACTTCATGATTAATAAATGATTTGATGATTATCTCACATGCCACATATATCCCTCGTCCTCCATTTTTATTTCTGATCGTTATCCTACCACTTCTAATTAAAACCACTTTATCTCTTAATCATGCCAAATATGCCAACCTATTAAAATACTAAATGGTCATCATGGTTAGCTTTTAACTCTATTGTGGGGACAAGGAGGTACTGATACGTGATTTGTTACCTGAATTTCCAAAAATATCATTGCACGTGATGGTTTTGCTGAGTCCCTATATTTTGTGCAGTGTTACTTTGTTTTGAATTATGTTTTTTCTAGCTACAAAATTGCTTCTTATTGAAAAATCGACAATGGGTGGCCATTCAGTACGTTATGAACCCATTCAATTATATGCCACAAAGCATGCGTGCAACATTTTGGACCAAGTAGGAGGGCTATAGTAATTCAGACGATTACAGGGCTTTGATAACAAAATAGCATTATAATTAACAAATAATTTGAATAATGGTGTAGCAATGGTAAAAACAATACAGGTACAAGTGAGTGAAGGAACAATAACAGAAGTCACGGGTCTTCCAACAAAGGGAGAAAAATGGTATGAAATGCATACTTCGCTCTAGAACACAACTCTCCTATTTCTGAATCCTAGTGAAGAGTTGGTCATGAAAGGAAAGAGGTATAACCCTAATTCATTAATAGAGCCATGGAAAGAAGTAACGAGTATTGTTCAATGGTATATTACCTATTATGGAATGTCAGATGTGGTGATAGAACATCGTCTTAAAGTAATGACATCTCTAAGGAGAAAATTAACCCTAAACCTTCCTTATTTTTTCAATTCATTGTTGCATGAAATTGTTTCTAGGCTAAGAATATCCAAAGACCAAGTCCGAGTCATTAGTCATCTGAGATTATCAAATTATTAGCTGTAAGAAGTTTGCATCAAGAATAACAGATTTGGGAAGGGTTCCTAGGAAGCCTTGACACTGGATAGAGTATTCCTTTATAAAATGAAAATTTGATGACTGAAGATACCACATAGGAAATTGCGCAAACTTCAAATCCTCAAAAAATTAGTAAAGTGGAGAAAAGAAAGGTGTATCTTTTAGCATCGTTGCCTAAGAAAAGGAGAAGGTAAACTAGGTTAATAAAGTTGGAGCAAGCTCAAATTATTTTATATCCCCTTGAGAAATTACCAAAAGAAAATTTAATTCAAGAATTCTCCAATGCAGAGGGGACACAATAGGAAAACCTTGGAGAAACGTTGGCTCAAGACTCACTAGCCCCAGAACATAGGAAACAGGAAATGGAAGTAGCTCAAGCATTAGAAGGGTTAGAGAACTTATTGGAAACTGTGAATTTAAGAGAATAAATTACTATAATAGAAGAATTTGTAGCTCATCCAGAAAACCCTTTTGACCAGAAGAATTCACCTAATTCACCAGTTGCAACCTCCCCCACCAATTCTTTAGCTACTATCATTCTAGAATCATATGGTGACCCTAAACATGTTTCCTTCCATGAGAATTTTGAATACTCTATCACTACTGCATTGGATCCATCCTCTTAGGAAGAGATGACTCCAGAATATCCCCTTGAAGATTTGATTGGTGAAGGTTTAGATGACAATACTAATTTTCTAGTTGGTCCTTACATTGATCCTCTTATCGATGACTTCTTAAGATATATATTTGATAGAATATCAACGCAAGTCGAAAATTCCTTTATTGGATCTTTGAAAATTGAAACTACTTAGGAGGTTACTATTGGAAAGCTTGAGGCGATAATTTTGTTTCCTCTACTTTTTCCCGAACAATTTTGGTTAAAAAAAATTCAAAGGAATAGAAGCACCCATGTTGTGGGAGATAGAGAAAAAGGTAAGCTCCATAAAGAATTTGATTTATAAATAAAGTAAAATAAGAGATTGCAAAGGAGGGTATGACAACCAAAAAAATGGATACAGGGAACTAAGCAATGTCATAAGGTTCATGTGAAGAAGTCTAAAAGGAAGGCAAAAAATTAGGAGACTAAACCCCGGACCAACCTCACACCTACCTCCGTTGCAGTAAGTGTTGAAACATATATTGCCCTTTTTTCTACTGATGTAATAACTCAAACTAATTTTGAGATACAAATGATTGTTGTTCCTTATTTTCTCATCTAAGAAGAAATTCAAACAGGTCCATCACCTTTCCTTATTGAAAGAGGAGTATAAACAAAGGTTATACCTCTTTATACTCCCTTAATTGTAGAGGCTACCATTAAGGTCTTGAATAAAACAATGGAAAGACAATAGGAGGCTATAGGGAGATAACAGAGAGAAGTGGTGCCTCAGAAGGAACATTAGGAATGTATTTAACAATTTAGGGCACTAACAGTAACAAAAGATGAAACTTATGCACAACTCAGAGCATCCGAGAAGAAAATACAAGATTTAATTGATCACCTTAATATGTCTACAAAGGAAATATGCTCCATTTATCATATGCCATGGCATGCAACCCAAAATTATGCCTTATTTTTACTTGAGCGATACTTGTTGCTCAAAATCAATGTTGTACAGTTTGGGAAACCATGTGAGTTCAAATATGTCCAAGATTTTATCACTGCTTTCCATAAACAAGATAAGCACACAAAGTACCTTCTATGTGAACTATATATGTGCAATTTCTTTTTGGATGAACATGTGAATGAGAATCATGTTTCGTTTATTAGAGACATTTAGTTCCAAGCCTTAATACCATTTTCCCAGAACCATGTGAAATGGGAAAAAGCCTACCACACCTCCCAGAGGAGAGAGCGTGGTCTTGATATTTGGGTTAGAGGAGAGCCTCAATACCATTTTTGTACACTTATTAGTCATGGTATCTTCATAGAAAAACTTGGTGGTGCTTCTACGCTTGCAAAAATTCATAATGATGTCTTACATTAAGGTTTGGAATACCTAGGAGATATGAGATATGAGGCTCTTCGTGGAGCCAAAGTGACATGTAAGGCATCATCTAATGAAATAAAAAATAGAGAATCCTTTAGCTTCCACAATTTTTAGTATTCCATGACTAGAGTACAAGATTATGTTCACCTGGTGTTGGAGAAAGGTATCAATTGGATAGGGTGTTGGTATACATGTCCCATAATCTTCTGCCCTTAGTTTTATTATAAATCTGACTATGATTTATCAGAGGAAGGTAAGTATGTTCAATTTCATGAACTCAGAAGTAGGAATGGATTTTGAAATAAAGAAGAATATTCTTATGAGGCTTACTCCTCAACTGCCTTTCATGTTAATAATTTGTTTACAAGAGGTCATGTAAAAAGGTTAGTTGGGGGGTGATGTTGGGCCTTATAATTGTTATAATTAACTCGCCTTTTTTTGTATTTCTTATATGATTTTCCTAAGTATTTCTTGCATTTAGGAGATGATAATATATGTCATATGGTGTTGTAGCTCTTGCAATAGCCTTTATAATTTTGGCTTTCACTCAAATTTTGGAGACTTCCTTCATCTTTTCCTTGATTGTTGCAAATTCTCAAGCTCATTTCATGAGCTTTCTTGAAGTTCTTTGGCCAATTTTTCTTATTGGATCAAATGTCATATTTTGGCATGTTTTATTGTTATGTAATGTTTGTGAGCCTTTTTTGGTTGTTTCGAAGGATGGTCTTTGTGTAAATGAGTTTTCCTAACCATGTAAACATTCCTCACACTCACACACGAAGTCTTGGGCACTGTCATGAAAGTTTCGTCACAATCATCCTAAAGTCTATCTTAAGTTTCACACTTGTCACATATTTTCATGAGGTAGTCACACAAAGGGGAATGATTTTATTTTGTGTTATTATTATCTATGTGGGTGTGTCGTCAAATAATGTTAAGTGTGTGATCACAGTTCAAAATCACCACGAGTCCATCTCCCTTCCCACACTTAGCCATTTTCAGTAAATCTTCTTGACTTGGAAACTTAGCTTCATCAGACCCCAACTGAGCTGTGCACTACATAGTCTCAGCCCTCTTTGATGTGACCTTACTTCCTAGAATTGTGTAGTGCGTAGACACTGTCCTCCAACACTACTACTCTATGAAATCCTAGAGTCCAGTAGTCTCCCTTATTGTCCATAATTGAACAGTTGTGCCTCCCATTCTGTCTTGGACTACACACTTCATACTTTAAACCAATAGGCATTTCCCTTCCCTATTGGAACTGCGCAATGCACAGAGATCCCAAACTCCCTTGGCCTCCAAAACTACACAGATGATTCCTCCAATGCCCTTCCCTTACCTAGAGCTCACTACCTTTAGAAATTGTGTAGATCTGCCCTTGAGGCCTGCCTGATTCCCAGTCCCCCTTCCCTCTTGAAACTTCACATTTTGTCCTCCAGGGCCTCATCCCACAGTAGCAACTACCTGCTTGAACTGCACAATTTTTTCCCTCAGTGGGAACTGCGTAATTTTTTTCCTCAGTGAGGATGTGCAGAAAAGTTTCTTAATAAAGCCTGAGCTATGCTTTGCATAGTCTCAGTGATCAAGCTCTCTTCCTATTCACTAAAATTGTAAAGTGCGCAATCACTAGGCCCTTTCTCCTAGTATGTGACTTGTCTCAGGCTCAGTTCATGGATAATAATGCATCATATTAGACTAGGGAGTTTTTGGATTAATTTCATCCCATCATGAGTGAATTGTAGGCACATATACACTATCAATTCATGGAAAGATGATGAAGAAGTTGAAGAAGGAGGGAAGCATGCCTAAAAAGTCACTTACAACTGAACTTACAAGTGGATCTATCAAAAGCAAGCAAAGGGACACAATTTTGTGACCACCTTTCGAGACTTAAGATCATTGAAGACCCCACATCAACAAGCTATGTAGAGGAGGGGAGAAAGCATATCCAAGAATACATCTAACACTCAGCAACAGCCATGAATTGACATTGCCACATCATCAAGGTAGTCCATGTCAATAGTGTTTGTCAAGTCGTATCATGAGTTGTCATATTGGACATCACCATTATGGACCATATATATTGTAATAAAATGTATTGTAAAGTAGAATTCCAAAGGAGACACATGAATATGAAGAGTCATGTAAGTTGAAAAGTCATAGGAAGTTGAATAGTCATGAGGGTAGTCAAAGAGTCAGAAGGAGAAAACATCACCCCTTGGTTATATATACCCCCTCATTGTATGATCAAAGGACTTTTCATCCCTTCTCCTCACACAAGGCATTAGATAGATCATCTAGTTCTTTGAGGAGTAAGGAGTGGCTCTAATGTCTCATTACTGGGGCTAGTAATGTACACTGTAAACATGTGTCTTGGAATTTTTGCTTAATAACATTATCCTTTTAAGTATAGCACATTCTTCATGCACAGACTTTGAACATTTGTAAGAATATTATTTGGACATTTGTATTTCATGTTTTCTTTCACATGTACTAGGATAGTTGAACTATTTCGGTTATTTTATTTCTTATCTTATTGATAATGTGTTATAATGGCTGTTATCATTATCCCATCCTTATGGAATATTCCATGGGATACTAGAAAGATAATTTCTTGTTTGTTGGTTGTACCGATCGTTACATCTGTTGTGGAATATTCCGCTAGACGTTAGATGTATCCTCCCTTGTTTGTTGGTTGTAGTAATGATTGTCACATTAGTTGTGGACTATTCCTTTGGATGTTAGATGAGTCCTCCTAGTTCATGTGTGTCTCTTCCTAGGTGGTACTATTATCTCTCAGTTAGATTCTCACTTTTCTCTCCCCCCTTTGTAGTAGAAGAACTTCAACATAGTTGTAGTACACACTCACCAAGCACACTCCCCCTGATTTTCGAAGACCCCATTGCATCACTCTATTATGCTGACATCTAGAGCCAAGGAAAATATTTAAGGATTTGGCAACCCAACCTTTATACATGATGAGACTCCTGGACCAAACAATGTGAGGTCTAATTGGGACTTCATATCGGGCAGATATTCTGAATGTTGGCAGGTCCAGCACCGTCAACTTTTTTGGTGCTAGAAGGAAGGTAGCTGGTATTTTATCGTTAATAGACCCACCGAACCCACTATTCCATCTTCTTGTCAAGGAAACAATGTTCACTCCACCTCCCCTACTAGTGCTTCTAAAGTTGGTGACTCTTCGTAGCCCAAGCTTGAATGTGAAATCCCATATGATCAGCTTTGGGCCATTTTCCCCATCACCCATCAATCAGAAAAAGTTTGTTGGATTGATCCCGGGAGTAATCAGTCTTCCATCTTCTCCAAAGAAGAATATGACCACCCCCACAGGGATAGTAGTCTTGTCCATTGAAGAAGTGGTTCTCGCCACTCTTTAAGAATTAATAGATGATGTGGAAAGGGAAGAAGAGCCTCCACTCTTTCATGGAGGTAATGGAGGAAACCCCTTACTCTCAAGCTCAAATTTTGGCAGGACAGGTGAAGACGAAGAAGAATCAAGATTTGGAAAAGGAAGAGGAGGACAACAAAGACGAAGACATGGCGAATCAAAATATGGACTAGATTACTTAGAGCCCACTAGCACTTCCGGGTGTCTTGCACAAGATGCCAAGGCATGCAAAGAAGGTCTTGACGAAGTATGACCCTGACAAGATAATGAAGGTTGAATATCACTTGGACAAATTTAACCTACATCCGCAGACACTTGAGGTACGTTATGATGATGTTGCATGCAAACATTTTCCATGAACCTTGGATGGTATAGTAGCTGTATGGTATCACATCCTTCCTCTAAACTCCATCCAGAATTGGAGGGAATTCAAAAAGATCTTTCATGAAAAAATTGTTGAAGACAAGACCTCTTCCATGTTATTATAGGAGTTGAGTAATCATAAGATGGAGAAAAAGGAAAAAGTTACAGATTTCAATCAAAGGTTCAATCACATCTTGAACATGTTTTCTGATAACACAAAACCTCATGACTCCATCACCATAGATTACTACACTTCTGCCTTGCCAACAAATAATGCATAGTTTGTAAAGTGAATTGTGAGACACATATTGACAGAAAACTATGAAGAGGTTATTTTCGTTGAGAAGGAATTGCATGCTATTGGAGTCATCTCAGATGATGAATCAACAAATACTCCAAGGACATGGGTAAGAGGTCTTAGGCCTCCGTGAGTAAGGCTAAGGAGAAAGAACTAAATGACCTTGAAAGCTTGCTCATCTCGTTAAGTCCCCGACTACTGAAATGGTTGAACTTAAACAAAGGAAAAGTGAGACTACAGTGAGGAGCAAGCCCCCAAGTTTTGTTCAGAATGTAGTCATCTTCCAAAATCAACAACAATTAATCGACAAAGTCTGCATAGAGTTCCAATTTAGTCCTAAATACTGAAAAATTGGCATGGATTCATATTGCACTTTTCATAATGAGCATCATTCATAAAAGACGTGCCCATAGTGGAACCAACTCATGAGAAGAGTTGCACAGTTTTTTGATTCAGTGATGGTTGAGGAGTAGACTAAGCCTGATGAAGGGAAGGAAGAAGCTAATACAGCTAATGAAGCTCCAAGTATTGGGCATGCACTGAACAAGTATCATTGTGTTCTAACATCCCTAAATAGTACTGCCGATAAGTAGCCTCTGAGTGACGGTCCGACCGAGAAGCATAACAACTGATACAACTTAAGAAGCCAAGGGTTGCCCACCATAATTGAGGTGCCAAAACAAAAATTCAAAGAAAACTTGTTAAGGAAACTCAATCCGTCAGCTAAACCAATGCAGATTACTCAAAGAAAGTCCAGTAAAGCAATTTAATGAAAAGTGTTTCTGATAGCAGCAAGGAAAGAACCATCCCTTCGGAAACTACAAACCAATTTCTATCCCCTAACACCTCCGTTTGTCTTCCCACTATGGAATATAACATTATGGATGATACAAATACGGTTCGTGCAAACATTTCAATGTTCGAACTAACAAAGATCATGAGCCAACGAGAAATCCTTATACGTGGCACTTAAGCAATCCTCTTCAAGTAATGCCACCTCTTTTGATAAGGGATCTAGTAAGTCTCCTTATACTCGCACATATATTCTTAATGCACTCATGATGGATGCGAACACACTTTGTCTGTCATTATTTTTAACATTAAAATTTTTCAATTTCAATGTACACAATTTCATGGCTAATTCGGGTGCATCCGTGAATGTCATGCCACTATCTGTTGCCAACAAGATCAGTGCTAAATGGGAAAAGACAGATGCAAAGATTATTCAATTGGAAAAAACTCATGTCCAGGAAATTGGTGAACTAAGAGATGTCATCATCCATTTATTATCTGATGGATGAGCTAACGAATGTATCAACATAGTGATTGTGGACATTCTGGAAGCATACAAAGTGTTGCTAAGAAGAGATTGGTGTAGCAAGCTTCAAGAATATTTTTCCACAAACTGGTCACACATATGGCTTCCATACAGAGACAAGAATAATCAAATCCAAGTAGAATAATAGAGATACATGAAGCACATGGTTACTCCTTTGAACTACACACCGAGCCAATGGGTTTTGTAGAATTATTATTGGGCAATTAATTTCTGGAAACACAGTTGGAATGTTGTCTTGTAGAGCCATACCTAGTCCCACCAGACACATAGTTGGATATCCTTCCATGTCCAACTAGAGATAATGAACTTTGTACAGTTAGTAGTAGTAGTAGTACTAGTGTAGTCAGGGGTTCTTGTACATATGATATGTGGACTATGTATTATCCTCAATGGTAACATTATCCTTATTTTGAGTTTCCACTTGTTTAAATGTTACTTTTCTAACCTCATTAGGCTAATGACTTTTATTTCCTCTTTCTTGATCATGTGTATCTATCCTTGTAGAGTCAACTTCCATTACTCTTTTTTATTTTTCTTGCTTCTTGCAATATAGAATGTGATCATAACTTCCATGATATCTTTATTTATAGAATACATCCCCTCCAACATACTTGAAAGTAGCATAGTAAAATATTGTAAAAATAAAACATAAAATTTAAGTGATAAATAAAATTTTAAAATATCATTATACTTACAATAATAGATAATACTTAAATAAGAATAAATATACCTACATTTCCTTCCTCAATGTCTTGAATAACAAATGCATGTATTTTTGTAAAACATTCTTGCATGTTATAATTTATCGTTTTGAAGCAATATATTATCTTGTTATATTTATTGTCTTGTTTTACAAGAGAATAAATTATATCCATATTCAGCTCCAATCATATATCTTAAAGTGTGTAATAATTCACTTATACATGTCCAATCTCAACACAATACAAAAAAATTTCTTATATATTGTTGTTTTGTTTGTATTTGACATACCAAGAATGCTCAATTTTGTTATATATTATCTTGTATCTTATATATCTTATATATTGCAGCAATATATTATCTTGTTATATGTATTGTTTTGCTTTACAAGAGAATACATGATATTGATATTCAACATCGATCTTATATCTTAAAGTGTGTGATAATTCACTTATACATGTTCAATCTCAACACAATACAAAAATATTTGTTATATATTGTTGTTTTTTTTGTAATTGACATACCAGGAATGCTCCATTTTGTTTTACTATGGTTCCAATTTCCATTATCTAACACTCTTCATTCGTTTTCAGAAGCTAGTTGATGGATCTTGACCAAAAGTGTTAGCCTTTTGTTGGCTAGCATTCATGCAGACTATGGTTGCATTTTTGGATGTCATTATTGTGAGTCTTAATACACATATATTCACAAATATGTTCCTTGATGTGATTTTCCTATATGAAAAATTAAAGTTAAAATTTTTGTTTTATAATAATAGTGAAAAATATTTTTATCACATTTAAGAATATGATTTCTAAATTTTAATTTTAAAAAAAAAAATCAATTTTCTTAAAAAAAATAATAATAAATAAAAATAACATTTACAACTTTTGCATTTTATTATAAATGTGTTTAGTTACTAATTATTAAAAAAAAAAAAAAACTTTTGAAATTAAGTTGCAACTTATCATAAAAAACTGCTCCTCTGCCACATGCGCGAGCCCTCTGCTGCGTCCCCCCTGCGATCTCTGTGCCTACCTGGGTGTTGGCCTCCGACCATGGTCCCCTCGGATCCGCCTCTGGAGGGGGTCGACTCTCAGCGTGCCTTCTCTGAACTAGTGAAATCCCTACCTCCGCAGCGCCCCAGGCCTGCTCTGTCAAGATTTGTCGAGAAGTTAGATGTGCTCCGGGAAGTTTAGCTGCCTCTGGCCTTGCCACGCATGGCGGATTTGTCTCTTGCTGAAAAAGGTCTCATAGGGAAATTTACAGGCCTCTGGCCTTCTCCTAGAACTATACAAAGATGGGTTGAAAGAAACTGGGCTGATAAGATGAAAGGGAAAATCTCCATGAGGTTCTGTGGGAAAGGGTACTTCACTTTTCACTTCGAATCCAAAGAGGATAAGGACTTAATCTTCAAAAACGGACCCTATTTTATGGACTCCAGGGGCCTCTATCTAAATAAATGGACTCTAGACTTGATCATGAACTGGACGTCCCCAGTGCTGTCCCAGTATGGGTCCGTCTCCCTCACCTCCCCCTCCATTGCTGGGGAGATGAGTCTATCCGTGCCATTGGGAATGCAGTGGGCAAATACATTGATCATAGTGAGCCAAAAGTTAACATGCAGGCCTGCCCAAGGATCTGTGTTGATGTGGATCTTGGCAAAGGTCTACCAGAAGCAATAAAACTGAAAGTGTACAAATGGAGTCATATCCAACAGCTGGATTACGAGCAGATCCCTTTTAAATGCAAGGCATGACACGAATATGGACACTTCGCCAACAAATGCCCTAAACTTGTTGATGCAGAAAGAGGCGATCAAGAGGGCCAATGGGAAATGGTAAAAAAGAAGAAGTCTGCCCCTCCACCCAAACCCTCCTAGGAATCAGTTCCTCTAGCTCCCTCTGCTTCTCGTCCATCTTCCTCCCCCCTCCTTCCACTGTCCACCCCCCTCCTGATCCACCTATCCCCTCTTCCTCTAATCCCTTCTTAGTCTTATCTTCCCTTGATCCATCCTCTATGGATCCTCCTCAGCCCCACTTGAATCTTTCCGTGTCCTCTGAGCCCCCCCCACTCTGATCACCTCATTGCAAGTCTCTCTAGAACCCTCTCTTTCTAGACATACCAGAAGTAGCTCTAAGGAACATGGAACTACTAGCGATACCCATAAGAAACCTGGACCTGGTAGAAAATCAGCTAAGCAACATAGGGACGAGAACGCTCAGAAAGATATAGCCATGGGAACCTAAACCCCAATAGAGTCTTTCATTTAGGGACATCAAGAAAAAGAATCAAACCACAAAGAGCAAGAGAGGTGAGCACCTCTCCGCATGCGAAGTATCCAATGATGAAAATATTGTCTTGGAATAGTAGAGGGTTAGGGCACCCCTCCAAAATCTCCGCAAAAGCCAGGAATATTACTGATTCAGGAAACAAAATAGGATCAACAAGTAATGAGAGGCATTATAGACCAGAAAAATCAATAGATAGGGTCCGTTAGCAATGCAAGGGGAGGTTCGGGAGGCATAACCACCCTCTGGGATCACAACAAGTTGAACTGCACTTCAATAAATCTACAACAGCATTGGATTAGAAAAACGCTGGATAGCAGAACAAATAACCAAACTGTAATTATCTACAACGTGTATGCCCCCAACCATTATAGAGAAAAGGAAACACGTTGGGGCGACCTTCAGGATAGTATCGATGGTGATCTAAGCTCAAATATCATAGTGGCAGGTGACTTCAATCTCATTCTACATGCCAATGAAAAAAGGGGAGGCACCTTTTCTCCAGATCCCTTCAGAGGTCGGCTGGAGGCTATCATTCAAGACCATGACCTAGTGGACGTTGCCCCAAAAAATCGTAGGTACACTTGGAGCAATCACAGACTTGGCTCGGGCAACATAATGGAACGACTGGACAAGTTTCTCATCAACATGTCTTTCCTTTCCTCTTTCTCCGTGGGATATGCCAATGTTTTCACCTCATCAGCCTCTGATCATTATCCCATTACCCTCACGTTGGAAACTCATTTTCCCCTTGGCCCATTCCATTTAGATATAGCTCCCTAAGGAATGAGGTTCCAATTATTAGAGAAATTGTCCAGAGAACATGGAATCAGCATGTAGAAGGATCACTAGGTTTCATTTGGGAAATCAAACAAAGAAAATTCAAGCAGGCTGTCAAAGAATGCGCAAGAGTTAATTATAAGGAACCTGAGGAGACCAAAAGGAAAGCTAAGAGCGATCTAGAGAATATTCAGAGAATGATAGAAGAACAAGGACTCTCCCAATAGAGTATGGAGAAAGAAAGGATTCTCTACTCTCAACTGAGTCATATAAGCAGGGAAGAAGAATCCAAATGGCAGCTAAAATCTAGGCAACTCTGGCTCCAAGGTGGAGATAAAAATACAACATTTTTTCATAAGCAGGCCACAGCTCAAAAACTCAGGAATAATGTTTGTTCAATCTTGGACAAGGAGGGCAATCAACAAAACACTCAAGAGGCCATTAGAAACATTGCTACAGAATACTACATTGACCTGCTAACTAAAACCAAAGGAGAAGAGGATTATGATGACCTTCTTCAATACCTCCCTAAAGGTCTCACCAAGGACATGAATGATAGCCTGAATAAAGAAATCGAAGAGGAGGAAATAAGAAGTGTGATTTGGACTCTGAATCCTGATAAGGCACCTAGGCCTAATGGATTCCCCATATATTTCTATAGGGCATTCTTGGGTTTAATAAAAAATGATCTAATCAAGATGATCAGGTGGATTTAGTGGAAGGGTAAGATAGGCAGTTACACTAATGCCACTTTCCTTGCATTCATCCCTAAAGAAAACCGACCTTCTTCCTTCTCTCGGTTTAGGCCCATATCCCTCTGCAATTCCTCTTACAAAATCTTGTCCAAAATCTTAGCATCTCGACTCAAACCTCTTCTTCCCTCTTTGATTTCTTAAAACCAACAAACAAATCATTGACTCTATCCTGCTTATGCAAGAAGCCATTCACTCGAGTCTATCCAGGAAGGAGAAAGGCTTCATCCTCAAACTTGACCTGGCCAACGCATTTCATAGAGTTAGGCACTCCTTCCTCTTTGCTATTTTAAAGAAGATGGGGTTTGAGTCGCCCTTCCTTAGTCTTATCTCTGCTTGCATCTCTGGACCATGTATCTCCCATCTCGTCAATGGAAGGCTAGGTGATGCCTTTCATTTTCTAGGGGTCTTAGATAGGGCTGTCCCCTCTCCCCTTATCTATTCATCCTCATGGCAGAATCCTTCAGTTAGGCTCTGAACCACAACAGAAGAGTGGGTCTCATTGCCGGTATAAAATTTGGAAATGGAGCTAAGAATATCAACCATTCACAGCTCGTTTATGACACCTTGCTCATTGGAGGAGCCTCCACCACCATAACATGGAGCTTCAAGTCTCTTCTTGATCAATTTATGGGGTACTCCGAAGGCTTGATCAACCAGCAAAAAAGCTGTATCTATGGATGGAACACTCCAAATCAGGTCATCCACAACATTGCAAACATTTTTGGAGTCTCTTGCAATTTAGACTGGACTCATTTCTCTTACCTGGTCATGCCAGTGAGCCTAGGACCTTTGAAAGTAGGAACATGGGAAAGCATCATTGACAAGATGAAGAGGAAAGTTCAGCAATGGGGTTCAATGTGGCTCAACCTAGTAGGCCGTCTCATCCTTCTTAAATCAGGTATTTCTTCTTTACCCCTCTATCACTTTTCTCTTTTCCAAGCCCCAACTTCTTTCTTACACAAAATGGAAGTTGTCCTACGACATTTGCTCTGGCAAGGAGGGAGAAAAGACAAGAAGAAATTCAACCTTGTCAGTTGGAAACAAGTTGGTCAGGCACAGGACATAGGAGGTCTTAGTGTTAGGTCACCCACTTTCACTAATCTTGTCTTCGGAGGGAAGATAGTTTGAAGGCTCATCACTGGTCCTCCAGCATGGTGGAAACGGGTTCTGGACACCAAATATCTTAACTCCCCCAGACAATAGCTTATAGACTCCGATATCCCCAATAGGGACTCCTCAAAAATTTGGCGGCTATGCAAAAAAGTTATTCCTTTGATGGCTCAGAATATTTCCAAAGTCCCTAGGGGAGGAACTAGCATAAACATTGGGGCTAACAAAATCTTGGGATAGCAGCCAATAAACAGGCATGATGAAGCTATTCCTATTTTGACTTTCATCAACAACAGGGGGACCTTTTATCTTGATCAAATCTCTAGATGGGATCCCTTGTCCCATATCTGGCTTGGATGGACTTTCCCTGCTATCCCCAGTGATATTAATTTCAGTCTGTCCGCTCTTCTGTCTCTGCTCCATAGTAAAGCACCTATTAAAAAGATGAGAAGGACAGCTTCCGTTGGGACCCATCAGGATTGGACTACTCTATTCAAGTAGGACATCAGCAGATCAGCTACAACACCTTCCCCATGCCATTATGGAACCAATGGAGAATCGTTTGGTAACCAGAGTCGCTGCGTAAAATAAAATTCTTTACAAGGACCCTTCTAAAAGGGAAAATCTTAACAACAGAGAACCTGCAACAGAGGGGTATTAATGGTCCATCTCGCTGCCCTAATTGTTGTGGCGCCAAAGAAACCTTGAATCATCTTTTTGTCGACTGTTCTTATGCTATGGACTGTTGGAAAAATCTAGACCTCATTGATAAATTACCATGGACTTCCCAGCAATCAATAGGGGAAGTGATTCTTGCCTGGAAAAAGAGTTGTCCCTAGGGAAATAAGGTAAGCAACCTAGTGAAGAGAGTATGGAATACCCTCCCCTACAACATGCTGTGGAGTATCTAGCTAGCAAGAAACCGAAGAATTTTTAAGGAGAAAAATACGGCATCAAGAATTGTCAGCAATAAGGCAAAGAATCTTGCTCTCAAAACCATTTCAGTCAAAACACATAGCAACATCGATGCAACAAAGTACAACGTTGAAGAAAGAAGTTTCATTAGTTACATCCTGGATAAAAACAACAGCATTAAGAAAGGTAATACAGGGAAAGTCCAGCGCACTCAGGAAATCCATCCATGGAAAATTAGGTTAAAAGAGGAGGAGTTTGCCAACTGGTTAAAAAACTGCAACAGCTACTATCTGTTCTTTGACGGAGCATCTAAGCCAAACCCAGTAATAGCTCGAGCAAGAGGCTTGATCCTTAATGCTAATGGGGAATGCGTTCTCTATTACGAATGGGGTCTTGGGAGCTTATCCAACAATCGAGCAGAAGCGTTAGCTCTTTATCAGGGGTTAATGCAGCTCAACAGGCTTGGAATAAAAACAACCAAGATTTTTGGAGATTCCTCGGTGGTCATAAGCCTTATGATCCAACAAAAAGAGTCTCCTAAAATCCTCCTTCAGCAGGTCATCCAGAGATGCCAGCTCTTGAATCAAACATTGGGCAAGCTGCAGTACCATCACATCCTCCATAACCTCAATATGCATGCTGACAAGCACGCTTGCAATAGGATTATGGGCAACTTATGTTGCAACGCTGTGGTAAGTCATCAACATTTGCCATGAAGCGATTATGTTCACCATGCATCAATCCATCCTCTCCTGATAGAAAGAACTGGTCTTATCTCTCCCAGACACCCATCAACTCTTCTAAATGCAACAGAATTACGCTCTGTTCCTTTTACGCTCTATCGTTACCTCCTCTCTTCACACTCACGCCTATATGAATCTTATGAGAAGTCTCCAAGTCAAACTTTGCCTCTGTCTAGATCCCCTTTCTTCCCCCAAGGTTGACTTTCATCCAACTTGCCCATCTCATCGTTACCTCTCAGCGTCCTTGATTTCAATAGACCATTTGAATGCCATCTTGCCGAACTCCGGTGGGCGAGAGGACTTGTCTGTTTCCTTATTTGTTAACACTCATAGGCAGTTTTCCAATACCTTCGATCTTATCCAGCACAGGATCATTCTCCTCCCTCAACAGTTTAATCATTGGTCTATAAGAGGCAGCCAAGTTGAAGAGCTTATCGCGGCCCTAAAACTTATGAAGAAAATCTCCATCAGCAAAATCTCAAATCCCTCAAGCGTCAGTCAAAAGGAAGGTGAAGAAATGCTGGAGGTAAATATAGCACAACATCACAAACACATTAGCATGGATCAGAAATGATTTGTCAATGTCAATTTCTGCTGCTCCAATTTGTAAGAATCTATTCCTGTCGAGAATTTCTTAAAACTAGAACAAGCAGGATTAGGGAGATCTTTCTATTATGTAACTCCTCAGATCCTGAATTTCTTCAGCACCTATTGTACTTCAGAAGTCCTGGCTCCCTCTTTTTTTCAGAGATTAATATAGCAACCGAATTTGTAAAAAAAAAAATATTATTAAAAAAAACAAAATTATTATATATAAAAAAATAAATTAAAATTAAAGCAAATTAAATAAAAAAAACATTAAATCAAAATAATAATAAAAAATAAAAATTAAAATTATAATATATCAAATTAATTTCAAAAAATAACAATCAAATAAAAATTAAAATAATAAATAAAATAATTACAACATAGACAATAATTTTAAAATAACAACATTAAAAAAATTTAAAAGAAATAAGTTGAAAAACATTATTATTATATTATATATATAATATATATATTATATAATATATATATATATATATAAAAGAGGTGATGCTCCAAAAATGTTTTTTATCTTCATTGGAAGTGGGAAAAGCCCAAGAGGGAGAGGCAATTCTCTAATTGAATTTGTTGCATCTCTATTAGAACAATGTGGGTGGAGTGTGGATAGGGTGGGAATTATCTCTATTTAGTACAATGGATATTCATTTTTTCATCATTATTTCCTCTAGTTTCTTTGGAATTATCTCATTTATATCATTTGATTCGTTGTATCTTTATTAGAAAGAGGTGGGTGGAGTTTGGATAGGGTGGGAAATATCTTTATTTAGTACAATGGATATCAAATTTTCATCATTATCTCCTCTAATTGCTTTTGAGTTATATCATTTAACACCAATTTATGTACTTAAAATATTCCCCGCACCCATGAATAAACATGAGAAGTTGACTTTTGAGTATCATTAAATACGTTATTAGTATTTGTATTAGAGAGTCAAGTTCCTTGGAGATGCACACAAATAAATTCTCTATAAAATTCTATCATCCTTTTGCTAAACCACTTTTTAAGACACTGCTTGGTAGATCAACCATTACAAAAAATTGATATCTCAATCATCTTCCCAACATCCTTCCATAAATGTCATACACATGGAGATTGGATCATTACAGGAAAAATGCCTTCATTTATTTCCACACATAAAGTCCTCTTCTATCCACTTTTTTAATAAAATCCCAACACTATTTTTTATGTATTAGCCATCATAAAAACCTTAATTTTTTAATTCCTTCAAATTTCTATATTTATGGTCAATGCCTTTTCAATATACATCATCAATGACTATAACTTTATACCTAACCCCTCTAGAATATATCTTGAATTTTTCATCTTATACATAGGCCAATGAATCTGCATCTTCTTTGATTTATATGTCCCTTTTTTATCTTTGTTATCAACAAGTTGGGTCTATCTTTTCTACCCTCCATTATTTTTTGTCATTTTTTGAAAATCCAGCATTATAATATATAGAGGTTACTCTATTCTTATCTACCTCAGTTAGAAAATTCTTTCCTTTTACTTACAACTTCTTGATGTCCTTTATAGCAAATAACATTACATTCTCATTATAGTGACCCCACTTTTAACTATAAAAGATAAATTATTTCCTATAACAATAAATTCCAAGACTAGAAACTTCCATTGATTTTACGCCTTCTTAATTCTATTCATGGGAGTTTTGATCCAATTCATCAATGGACCAAATATTATCTTCTTTTACTTTAATATTTTTTAGTAAACTATTTTTAATTAATAATTTCCACAAAATCTTTTCTAAAAGAAATTTCTAAAATAAATAAATATGGCTTAATCCTTCTCCAATCATATCATTTTTTTAATTATATTTGGACATTTTGGAAAACCCCTTGAATACTCTTTATCTAAGTATATTTTAAATATGTTTCCACATAAATATTTTTATTACCATGACTTCTTTAACACCATGAGGTAGAGATACCATAGTGGCTTGAGCATTTAAACACTTAATAAATATATTTATTTGGAAAAAATAATAAAATGGCAAGGTTGATTGAGGTAGAAGCCCGTGAAAGGGAGAGGGCTATGATACCATGAGATGGGAAAGGTAAGGAGATCATTAAAAATATTATAAGCATACTTATCTATGTGTCTTAATCTTTCTTTTCATTCATGTAATTTTTACCATGTTATAGTGTTAAGAGGGATATACTCTATAGTTTAAAAATGTATGAAAAAGTGAAGGTAATTTTCATAAAAATTATGTATTTTTCTTCTATATTTATAGATTTTCTCTCCCCTAAAACTAAAATTTTGCCATGAGTTTATTGTTATCAATATTTTATCTCTTATAAAAATAAAATGTTGCATGGAAAGAAAGAAATATGTTTTGGAAGAAGAAAATATAGGGAAAATGAGTGTTCATATTAAAAAAAATTATGATAATATGTAATGGAATAGCCATCAAAAATAACAATTAAAACTGTAAAAAACCCTATATCTTGTTGTAGAAAAAACAAGTGTAATACAATCTAAGGTTCAGAGGAAAATCACTCTATTGTACAGGTCTATAATATTTCAAAGATAAATATTCTATCTTCAATGCTAGAATATATAAAACTTCCATTATGTTTATAGATATATGAAAGGCATGTTACATTTAAATCCTATATTACTCCAATCCAAATTTTAACTTGGATGGTTTGAAAGAGTTCAAAAAAACAACCACTTGGGATCACAATTTTTTCAATTATTTATATTAATTTTTGGAAAAAAAAAAAGAAAGTGAAAACCACCCTGAAAAATATCATTTTTTAAAGTAAAATTTATATAAAACATTCATTAATGTTATCACTGTTGGATTTAGAGACGTTTAATTACAATAATTAAGTTGGACATACGTGCATTATGATTATGATATCAAATACTGTCGCAAGATTACATTTATGTAATGATTAAAATATGCCAAATAATGTGATTAATTAAGTCATGGCATTATACGTATTTAAATAAGGATTTCGATACGAATACATATAGAATAATGTTAAACAATTATAATTGTTAATGGACCGATTATAGTTGATTAAAATAATAGCAGTAATAAATTTGAGCTAAATAAGGAAATCAGAATCTATTCTGATTTATTTCGGTTTTTCTGGAAAGTTCCCGATTTCGAGATCTTATGAAATCCGAAATTCCAGATTTCTTGGCAGACTGGTTTCCCAAGAATTAGCTAAATTTCGGCTGCCCTAGGACTAGGGTTTTGCACTGCTATAAAAGGGCTGAGTCTCCAAGGCTTTCAATCAACCAGAAAAATTGTCTGCTCCATTGAAGACAAGATACTCTGTCATAATATTTAGGATAGCCAGAGAAAAGGATTGCAAGTTCTTGGAAGGACTCGAGAGCCAATAACTCAAGTCAAGACCAAGAGCGTATCAACCCAGAGCCTTGGAAGTTGTCTGATTGATAGCATACTGAGGCCTTTGAAGATGGAAAGGAAGTTCCGCTGTGCATTAATTTTAATTTCTTACAAAGGAGTAGATCTTGGTTAGAGTTTAAAGTAATTAGGAAAACCCACAAAGTAAAACCAACAAGTGGTATCAGAGTACCCTTATGTAAGAATTGCAGTTTAATTCGGTTTTAATGATCTAGAAAAAGAAAGCTTTGTCTTATTTTAATTCGGTTTTAATTGCTTTCTATTTTTCATATCGAATTTAATTGTTGCAAAAGGAATTGTTAGAATTTTGCTTTAATCATTTTTCCCATGCGGTTTTGAATTAAAATCTTGAATTTGAACCCATCCTTGCGCTTCGTGCGATCTTGGAGAAGTTTTTATTTGAAATTTTAATTTTCAAAATAATAAAGGATTAATTATGCAACAATTTAAGGTTTTAAATTCGAATTAGAGAAAGTAATTACAATTCCAATTTCAGATCTGGTCATAAACAATTGATTTGAGGTAGTGATCTTAAAACAGACCAAACTTTTGACTCGTAACTCCGATTTGGACGCACAAACACAATTCGGAAACCTTGAAAAAGGATCTTGGCAACCATAAAATTATTTAGTATTCTCTAAATAAGTTATTTAGTATTCTCTAAATAAATTATTGAAGCATTTCTAAAAGGTAATCATTGTAGAAATTGCTAAAGTTTTACTAAAAACTAATAATTATTTTGATGAATATAGTTGACATATTAAATTTAAAAGTGTTATAAGATACTGTATTCTATATAGGACGAGTAGATTCTATAGGTACATCCTAGATTAGGTTTTAGACATAATTTTGGAATCTAACTAAAGGCGTTTTTTTTTAAGTATACATGTGTTGTTTTCGCATGAGTCAAGCATTGATGTTCGCAAACAAACCGCTCTCTGTAAGAAGATTGCAAGGATGACTCATGACAAGTTGAAATGACGTGCTGGCAATGGACGTGGTTGTTAGCTTTCCCAAAGGATGGTTGGCGCCTGCTAAGTTGTTTGGTGCATAAGGGTAGTGTATAAAAATAAGTTGCAACACACATGGACTAGCGATGTCTAGAAAAGCATCGGGGGCTTGGAACATAAGTGATCCGTCTATGATCCTCCTCCCCCCGTTGACTGGCCTGGTCGTTAGTTCATGGATATGTTAGTCTGACCCAAAGGTAGATTGACAAAAAAGTTACATGTTTGTACTTTATTCACTACACCAAAGTGCCTGAAGGTAATGATTGCACCCAAAGGTGTTTCATTACTGAATGGTGTTTTGGCTAAAGTTTTAATGGAGCAAATAGTTTTACACATGCCTTTAGATAGATTTTAGAATTATGATTAAGGATCAAATCGTGACGCATCGTATCTAAATTATTTCCTTGTTCTTGAATTTTTCAGATCTAAACATAATGTCAAGTCTAAGTCAGATTAAGCCCCTCATGGGGAACAATTTCAAACAGTGGGAGGAAAAGCTGAAATTTGTCTTAGGGATCATGCAATTGGACAGAGCACTGAGATTTGATCGCCCCAAGCCTAATAAAGAGAGTCAGGTAACTCCTCAAGAGAAGGCTAATATTGCTAGATGGGAGCATTCAGATCGCATGTGCATAATGGTGATGAAGCAAACGATCCATGAGACTTTTTGAGGGATCATACCTGATACAGAGACAGGCGCTATTAAATACCTTAAGGCCCTTGAAGAAAAATTCACAAAGAGTAAAAAGACTGAAGTTAGTACACTCTTTGTGAAGTTGGCAACAATAAAATACAAGGGAAAAGAAGGGGTTAGAGAGCATTATATTGAGATGACAAGACTGCAACGTGCCTTGAAAGGGCATAATTATGACATCTCTGATGAGGTTCTCATTGAGTTCATTTTTCTGTCTCTCCCATCTAACTTTAGTCAATTCAAGATGACTTATAATTGTCAAAGAGAAACGTGGACACTACCTGAGTTTGAGGCTCAGTTGGTGCAGGAGGAAGAGAGACAGAAAATGACTAAGGGAGAAAGTGCTCATGTAGTAACATCTAATCCTAAGGGTAAAGGCAACAAGCGCAAGTTTACTGCCAAGGAAAAGGAACCTACCAAGGTAGCTGCAAACAATGCCGCGCAGAAAAGCAAGAAGGAAGATACTTCTGCGAAAGCAGAAGAAAAGAACTGTTTTTCTGCAAAGCGCCAGGACATACAAAGAAATTCTGCACCAACTATCATGCATGGTTGGCAAAGAAAGGTATGTCTCTTGCGTTAGTTTGTTCTGAAGTTAATTTAAGTTCTGTATCTATATATATTTGGTGGATAGATTCAGGTGCAACGACTAACATCAGTATGTCAATGCAGGGTTGCCTAAGCCATCGCAAGCCAAGTGAGGCAGAATGCTACGTTTACGTAGGAAATGGCAATAAAGTAGAAGTGGAAAGCATAGGAAAATTTAGATTATTATGTAAGACAGGATTTTATTTAAGTTTTGATGCTTTAGTGGTTCCATCTTTCAGAAGGAACCTAATTTCTATATCTTATTTGGACAAAAATGGTTATGTATGTTCATTTGGTAATGGAAATTTCAGTTTGTGTCAAGATTCTAAGCTTCTTGCTTCTGGTATCCTGTCTTCTTATGATAATCTTTATTTTCTAGATATAGACACTTCACATTCAGAGGCACTACATATAGATAATAGAAAACATAAATTAACTTGCGAGAAATCTGCAACATTATGGCACAAGCGATTAGGACATATCTCTATGAAAAGGATAGAACGTCTTGTGTCTAATGATATTCTCCAACCTTTAGATTTTACAAACTTAAGTGATTGTGTAAATTGTATAAAGGGAAAACAAACTAATAAACATAAGTATGATGCAAAAGGATGTAATGATGTCTTAGAATTGATTCATACGGATATCTGTGGTCCTTTTCCAAAGGCTACAAGAAATGGTAACCGTTACTTTATCACATTCATAGATGATTATTCAAGATATGGTCATATTTACTTAATAAAAGAAAAGGCGGAAGCATTAGACGTGTTCATAAAGTTCAAAATGGAAGTTGAGTTACAACTTAACAAACGTATAAAGTCCATTCGTTCTGACCGTGGTGGTGAATACTATGGTCGTTATGATGGATCAGGAGAACAGCGTCAAGGCCCCGTTGCAAAATACTTAGAGGAATGCGGAATTGTGCCTCAGTATACATTGCCAGGTTCGCCTGCAATGAATGGTGTTGCTGAGCGACGAAATCACACCCTTAAAGACATGGTGAGAAGTATGATTGCTCGTACAACTCTACCTGAGAATTTGTGGGGAGAAGTTTTAAAGACTGCAGCATACATACTCAATAGAGTGCCTACTAAAGCAGCTAACAAGACCCCTTACGAGTTATGGGTTAGGCGCAAGCCTAGCTTGAATCATTTGAGAGTTTGGGGATGTCCATGTGAAGCTAGGTCTTATCAGCCAGGCGAAAAGAAACTGGACGAAAGAACCGTTAGTTGTTACTTTATAGGCTATTCTGAACGATCTAGGGGGTTCAAATTCTATAATCCAACAGAACATACAGTTTTCGAGTCAGGAAGTGCAAAATTTTTTGAGGATAAT
>APFE030902102.1:77860-117338 GCA_000404065.3 Pinus taeda | reverse complement strand
AATTTATTTTCTTGGTTTTATATGTAGATGACATATTTCTTGCCAGTAACGATAAGGATATGTTGCATCAAACTAAGAATTTTTTATTTAAGAACTTTGAAATGAAAGATCTTGGTGATGCATCATTTGTTCTAGGGATTGAAATACTTAGAGATAGATCTCAAGGTATTCTGAGGTTATCCCAGAGGAAATATCGATAAGATTCTAACAAGATTTGGCATGCAAAACAGCAAACCAGGAGATACTCCTATATCAAAAGGAGATAAGTTTAGTCTGAAACAATGTCCCCAAACTGACTTAGATAAAAACCTCATGAAAGATATTCCCTATGCCTCAGCCGTGGGTAGCATCATGTATGCACAAGTATGCACACGTCCGGATATTGCGTTCATTACCGGAATGCTAGGGAGATATTTGAGTAACCCAGGTATGGAACACTGGAAGGCAGCCAAGCGAGTGTTGAGATACCTAAAGAGAACAAGGGACTATATGCTCACGTATCGGAGATCGGAACAACTCGAGGTCATTGGATATACCGATTTTGATTTTGCAGGATGTGTCGACAGCATGAAGTCAACATCAGGATACATCTTCATGATGGCAGGTGGTGCTGTGTCATGGAAGAGCGCTAAACAGTCATTGGTAGCCTCCTCCACTATGGCAACTGACTTTGTTGCATGCTTTGAAGCATCTAATCATGGCGTATGGCCGAAGAACTTCGTCACAAGTCTGAAAATTGTGGATTCTATTTAGAAACCACTCAAATTATTATGTGACAACAATTCAGCAGTGTTATACGCAACCAACAACCGAAGTTCGTCAAAGTCGAAGTACATTGACATTAAGTTTTTGGTTGTAAAAGAGAGAATGCAGAATAATGAATTATTTATAAAACACATAGGTACAGACTCCATGATTGCGGATCTTCTTACTAAAGGATTACCACCCAAGAAGTTTCACCAACATGTTGCTTGTATGGGTGTAATATCTGTTTAGGATGATTAGAAAATGTGGGAGTCTGAATATGTTTTAAGTTTTGATGTTCTATGTAATGCAATTGTAAACATTTTTGATGATATATACAAGTTGCATTCAGTTTCAGTTTCATTATTTCTTTCTTTAAAGTTTAAATTTTTGGCCTCATACAGTAAAGTAAAGGTGACTCAATTAGAAATAGGCACGTCTAATCACACTTGTGTGTAATTTCTAAACTATATGTCCAAATCAGATTCATGTCATTCAGTTATGTTGGCAGCGTGATTTATGTCAGTTTAGTTGCGAATAAATGTGACAAATGCCGCTTAAGTCCTTTGTTAGCATAATTGATGGACGGAATTGTTTAAGAAATACGATAAGTAAAGACAGAAAAGTTGCATGCAATAAAGTTAAGGATATATAATCAAAAGGTTGCACTTGTCCATGTGGGATATTGTTGGATTTAGAGACGTCTAATTACAATAATTTAGGTTGGACATGCGTGCATTATGATTATGATATCAAATACTGTCAGCAAGATTACATTTATGTAATGATTAAATATGCCAAATAATGTGATTAATTAAGTTATGGCATTAAACGTATTTAAATAAGGATTTTGATACAAATACATATAGAATAATGTTAATCAATTATAATTGTTAATGGACCGATTATAATTGATTGAAATAATAGCAGTAATAAATTTCTTGACAGCCGAAATTTGGCTGCCAAGAAATCTGGACAGTTGAATTTTAGCTGTCAATTGACAGCCAAATTTCGGCTGCCCTAGGATTGGGGCTGAAATTTAGCTGTCAATTGACAGCCAAATTTCGGCTGCCCTAGGAATGGGACTGCTATAAAAGGGCTGAGTCTCCAAGGCTTGCAATCACTCAGAAAATAGTGTGCTCCATTGAAGACTTGATACTCTATCAAGGATAGCCAGAGAAAAAGATTGCAAGCTCTTGGAAGGATTCAAGAGCCAACAACTCAAGTCAAGACCAGGAGCTTTAGAAGATGGAAAGTAAGTTCCGCTGTGCATTATTTTCAATTTCTTACAAAGGAGTAGATCTTGGTCAAGGTTTAAAGTAATTAGGAAAACCCACAAAGTAAATCTAACACATTTCTCCATGTAGGATCCATAGGATCAGGTTTAATATGTTGAAGGGGATTTTGCTTAAAGAGATCTTTAAAGTAGCTACCCATCAGGGCTGGATGACCAAGGAAGCCCCAGATTTCCGATAAGTCAATAGTGAAGTTGTAATCTCCTGCCAGTGTAATGGAATGGAGATCTAGAGTGCCACTATGATCTACCATTTCCAAGAAATCCCTCTTGTTTGTATCGGGAGCATAAATATTGATGATACAGAACACATTTTTGTGCTCTTGCGACTACTAGAGATTATGACTCCTGCCAGCGAATTAAATGCCCTAAATTTATACGTTTCTGGGTTCCACATCACTGCCATGTCCCTTTTTGGGTTCCACATCACTGCCATGTCCCTTGATAAACCCGTTGCACTTACTACACATACATGCCATTTTGGACAAATCTGTAGCATGTATTCCCAAGCCTTTTCCCGGGTTTTCATTGTTTCTTACAAAAGTACTATCCTTGGATTGTAGATCCGGATGATGCTTTTCAATCACTGCCTTTTGTGGGATTGTTTGTGGACAATCTCAGACCCCGAACATTTAGAGATAAATGTCAACCTGACATGTAGTTACTAGTAAATTTTGGGCTTATAGTTTTTTAAATCACGATGAGGGGAATTGAATTTTGGATCCCTCAATTTTCCTTTGTACTCATATTATTTTGATCACACATTACGCTACCCTCCCCTGGGGAGTGAGTGAGACATTTGAAATGTTCTTAATTCAGGAAAAAATTGCTTAAATCCTAAAATAAAAAAAAGTTATTTGCGATAAAATGTCTCCGGTGCACATGAAAAGTATTGCTGTAGTGAGCTTATTGGATTGACAATGATTAGGATAGCTAATCAAGATTACAGGTAATCTAAAACCTGAAATGGTTGTGATGCTCAGAAAATTTCCTGAATAAAACTATTGATTTGGGCCAATAAGGAAGCAGGGAAGGAGTATAATCTAATTACCGATTGATAAAGTCAATGGAAACCAGAGGAATTAGGAAAAATATCATCTGATTTCCATTGCGAAGGACACATTCGGAGAAACAAGTACAGGCATTTTATCTAGTTAGATCATTGTCTTTTCATATGGACAGACATTTCACTCTGTGATGACGGGAATCACATTCCACTGTTTCCCAGAATATTCAAAGACTGAGTAGTGTATCGAAGAGAATATTCAAAGAGTGAGTAGTGTATCGAATAGATGTTATGGTGACATTATTTTTGTGCCGTATTGTGAATTTTTTTAACTTAAAATAAGCTATTAATCTATAAATGCATCATTACCCTGGCAAAAGTCAAAGATATTCAAATTCGGCAAAATCGACTAAAAAAAGACAACACCACCATTCATCTACACTAACTTGAATCACAAGTTTTATAAAGGTAAAGGACTTTTTTTATTGGTTATAAAGTACAAGTTCAAACTTTTTAATATATAAATAAATCTATTTTTTAATTTCTTTAACAAACATTTATATTATAAAATTTCAATAACTAAGATTTACACTAACAAGATTTTAATAAAAGTATAAAACAACATTAAAAGATAATTATGAGGATTTTACATGTCACCACGGTCTGTTGAATCCTACCCTTCCTGGACTGCACCTAACACATGCAACAGTGTGGGACGACATGTCCTGTTCTATCATGCCACGCTCCCCATTCCAATTGTCAGAATTTAAAAGAGGGAATTCAAAATGATAAAACATTTGGGGAAGTAGTTACAGCAATGACACAAGGGGTCAGGGTGAGCCAACGTCTAGGAAGGCAGTTACAACAGCCATGACAATGTCAGGGGCCCACAAAAGGTTGGCCAGGTATCATGATTTCCAATAATTAAATTGTCATGAACATTCTTTTGATTTAAATATTTTACTATGTGTAATGGATTAAGATAGCAAACATTTTTTACAATATCTCATGGGTGGGATTCGTGTAGACTCTATCATGGTGGTCTCAATGCAAGGAGATTGAAGAATCTTATGAATGGATTTATATAGAATGACTTTATTTTTGTATGTTGATTTTTAAGGAAAGTGTCCACGTTGTTAAAGTTGTGGTTTCCGATCCTTTGCGGTGTTCGAGTATAATTTTCAACTAATGTCATTGTTTACTGGACTTTAATGGTTATTACGAAGTTCATTTGTCATGTATCTTTTGGTGTCCATCTTTAAAGGGATCTTTGGGAGCATATGTCACTTCCATGTCAATCCAATCACCTCGAAGCCAATCCAATGGGTATAAGGATTTTTTTAGTGATATCCACTTACTCAATATTGATATCAAAGTATATCCCATAGGATCAAGGATTGTTCCTGGATGGTTAAGGTTGAGTTTTTTAATACATATTTAGTTATTCATCTCTTATTCATTTCACTAGTCAATATCATATGCCCCACTCATCGAGATGAAAAGTTTTTGTCTTTATATTAATGGATGGTTAAAGTCATGTCTTACTAATCAATATAAGATCTTTTTGTTTGAATTGTTTTTATGGTGGAAATAGATTCAACACCATCAAGAACCCTGGGCATCCAAAATCAGGGAATTTAATGGCTGTAACCCAAATTTTCACAAAAAATTGCAAGATTTTGTCATAATATTACATGAATTTCCATTATTTTTGGGGCTAATTTTGTGAGTTTTTTAGACTATGCTAATTTAAAGTGGGAGAATTTATGTAGCATGCTAAAGAAAGCCTATGGGTGTTTGAACGCATGGTAAATAAATGAGAATAAACAAGTATAATGAGATAATCTATATGCCCTTATTTATAGAGGCCACACATTCAAATGGAAAGTTTTTTGTCATAATCCTATGATTATTTTTTTTTCAAAAAATCTGATCATAGGAGTGCTTGAATAGTTTTTTGATGATGAAAATGAATTCAGAATTAGAAAAAACTTTATGGGCACCCAAAATCCTAAAGATTAAATATAACCCAAATTTCCCAAAATTTATATAAATCTCCGCAAAAATCATGAAGGAATTTCCACTATTTTCGAGGCAAATTTGTAACCTCATTAAACTATTCTTAAAGGAGAGTGGAAAAAACTATTTACAATGATAGTAAAAAAAAAACTATAAATGTAAACGCTTGCAACTAGATCTTAAAGCTTAAAAAACCTCCTCCACCATTCATTTCCTAAATCTATGTGCATAAATTTAATTCCTCATTTTCCATTTAATAAACCATGCTGCTATTTGTTTTTTTTTGGGACAGTAACGGTTATATTAAATTAGGCTGTAAACCAGCTACCGCGGGCTTTACAAGTCTGAGGAGCAAAATGCAAATTCAATCTAAGAATATGTGAAATTGCAGATCTAATCCGATAGAGTTGCGAGTCATGACAAGAATCTGAGGTGGTAAGATAAACTTCTTCTGCGTGTTGAAGGCGTGAGATGGCTCCTCCTGCAAGGTCTTCAAGCGGAACAAGAGTTGACTGAAATCGTTTTGCGCTTCAGATGGGCTTCCTGCGAATATTGAGATGTACCATTCCAACAGATTCCTTGGCACAAGAGTGGTGACCTCAAAATGAACCACAACTGAAATTGCCAACAGTGACTGGAAGATCGCTGATGCTATTTCCTAGGGAAGACCGACTCTGAGGTTTCTGGAGTATGAGTTTAAGGGCCCAGCCAACAGAGAAAGAGACCCTTTCCAGCCTTTAACTCGACGCAATGAGTGTATACAGTCGCTTTTTATGATTTGAGCCCTTTCTAAATCAGTAGATCATTGATAGCGTGTTTTTTACTGTGCTCAGACAGGTACATAGCTGGATAATGTATTTAAAGTCCCAGTCATCAGAGATAGTGAAGTATGGAGGGCATTGACTCTGTCCAGCCTTCAAGTTCTTGTCAACAGTGCGAAGATGTTGCCCCTATTTAGCAGATTCAAAACAACAAAGAGCGTGCTCGGTGACTGGATTCAGCATTGGGTGGTCTGGATACAAGATTAATATAACAGAGCTCCTCTTTCAAATAGGGATGGAGGGACGAGCTGGAGATTTAAGGGATTGAGCAAGAAGATTCAGATGAGTTTATTACCAGGGATCTGCGAGGGCAGAGGACACCAAGGTTGGCCTCATTATCAGCTAGGGAGTTAAGGTTCCTTAAGATATGAAAGAAAGATATTTTGATGAATTTAGGGAGCAGAAGTCTGATTTTCCTAATGACAGAGGCTAACTGAATCTGGTGAGGGTTCTTAGGACGAAGCATGGCCTGGATGATGAGTCTTGAGTCTCCGAAGACTGCAAGAGAAAGAATATTTCTTTTGATCGCCTGAGACAGCCCTTGCCACAATGCCAGAGCCTCCGCTCTGTTGTTAGTTTCAATTCCTAGACCCCAATGGAATCTCATTTCCGGAAAGCCACCAGGGCTCAATAGAACTCCCCCACTGCCAGCGACCCCAGGGTTTCCTTTAGAAGCCCCATCGAAGAATAAACAATGCTCTTCCAATGCCGATCTCCACTTGATGAATTCTTGTTCTTCCAGCCTGATCTCCTAGTTAGAAAAAACGCGGACAGATTGAGGAGGCCTTTCCTTTAGCTTTGGAACTAATTCTTTAATCCAGTTCTCTTCTTCTTTGAGCAATCTTGTTTCATTCCTTAATGTAGCGTTGGCTTCTAGAGCCTCTCCTAGCAAAGCTTTTATTTTAGAGATAACTCTTGTTGTAGTGCAACTTTCTTCTCGGAAAACTCTGTTGTTTCTTTCCAACCATATTTTCCAACAAATGAACTTAGGAATCCACATCCAGCTGGTTTTGAGAAGACTTTTGTTTTTAAGACAGAAGGGAGACAAACTGGCCCAAGTTCTGAACAAGGCAGGAATGTTGTCTGGGAGAACGAGGATAGAAGGCTCTAACAGTAGCACCCCCCTCCAGACTTCTTGGGCAAAGGGGCATAGCAACAACAGGTGATTGGAAGTTTCTTCATCAGATCTACAGAGGGGACATCTGGAAGGTCCTTCCATTCCTCTTCTTCTCAAATTATCTCTGGTGAGGATGCTTTGATGTGCCACGGTCCAGCAGTAAGTCTATTTTAGGGAGAGCTGGATAGTCCCATATAAATTTCCATTGGGCCGGATTTGGAGGGACATGAGGAGTAGCCATAATTCTTTTGTAACCTTCGGCAACAGTATATTGACCAGATATGGACCCCCAGCCTCTTTTGTCTTTAGCATTGGCTTTTGATGGAGATTTTCCTTGAAGAATATCTAACAGTAAAGAGGCTTCCCCCTGCAGCGTTATGGGAACATCCCCTAGATTCCACCCATCCCAGGTTCTGTCAGGAGCTTCTTTCCAGTTCGATATGTCCCACAAAGTGTGCAAATTACGAGACTGAAGCCAATCTTTAATGTTTGCAAGACCGTTCACCTGCTTCATTGGTTGATCACCCAAGATCGGATCATCCCACATATTGATTTTCCTTCCATTGCCAGGGATCTAATATAGGTGTTGGCTGAATTTCTCCCTTGCAGCATTGCAAAGATTGAATATTGGTGAACCTTTTAGAGTTCTTGGTGGGTTATCCAGGCATCTCAATCGCTGCCCTTGGAAGTATTTCTTCCAAATAACTCTTTTACTCCAGCTAGTTTTCCCAGAGACTATATTCCAAAGGGTCTTGGCTCCCAAAGCAGAATTTTGAGCAGCCAAATTGCGAAGCTAGAGGCCTCCTTCCAAAAATGGACTCTTGAGAATTTCCCAGCTCACTAAATGGATTCTTCTGTCATTATTATTCCCACCTTCCCATAGAAATCTTCTCAACAGGCTATCTAACTTACTAAGAAATGTTTTTGGGGCCAGGGGGATTGAGTTTTGGAATAGAGGCATGCTTATTAGGACCGATTTCATGAGGATGAGCTTACCTGCATTGTTCAACCATGATGCACCCCAGGCTTGGATTCTGTTCTTTATTTTGTCAAGCAGTGACATCCAATGAGCAACTTTAGGCTTGGATTTGAATATTGGTATCCTGAGATATTTAAATGACTCCCAATTTCGATTTCCTTCCATTTCTAAAAGTCTTGCTATGTCAGACAGTTCTTTAGTCGTGCAGTTCCAGCCATAGATGGAGCATTTTCTATAATTGATTTTGCTGCCCGAGATCATCTTGTAAATGTCCAGCTCCCTCTTGAAATGTCTGGCAGAAGGCAAGCTGGCTCCTCCAAGCAGCAGAGTGTCGTTAGCCAATTGGGCATGATTTATATCTTTCACCTTGTGGGAGATTCTGAGGCCAGGAAGAGTTTGAATTTGCTGATTATGATCTAGTTGGAAACTTAACACCGAGGCTTGGACAGCATAAAGGACCGGAGACAAAGGGCATCCCTGTCTCAGGCCCGTGGAAGCTTGGAAGAAATCAGTAGAACGGCCATTGACTAAGGGCGCAATCCAAGGCGAGGCGATACAGGCTTTCACTCAGTTGATGAATTTTGTTGAAAAGCCTAGCTTTTCCATCACAACAAACAGAAATTCATGTCTCACCCTGTCAAATGCGTTAGCCAAATCGAGCTTAATCACCATGCCTTTCTCCTTTCTTTGGCAACTAGAGTGGACGGCTTCTTGGACCAGCACAATATTATCCAAAATCTTTCTGCCTTTTATAAATCCGCCTTGGTTTTCAGGGATGATGTCTGGCAAGATGTTTTTCAACCTGTTGGCTATTATTTTGGTGACCAGTTTATAGCTGGAATTACACAAAGATATTGGCCTAAATCTACTAAAGTCAGAGGCGCCTTTCTCTGTTGGGATAAGAGCTAGGAAGGCTGAGTTGATGCCACCACCTATCTTTACACAATTTTGGGATTTTCTAACCATCCTCAGAAGATCTTTATTGATTGTTGACCAGCAAGTCAGAAAGAACCTTACAGAGAACCCATCTGGCCCAGGGGCTTTATCAGGCTCCATATTATTCAGTGCCTCCTCAAGCTCTTCCATACTGATCGGGGCTGTCAGCATATCGTTATCCGATTCCTTGACACAATTAGGAATTAAATTGAGCGGATAAGAATGGAGATCAATATCTGGGTCTTCAGGAGCCGAATACAGGTCTTGGAAGAAGGAGTATGCAGCTCTCTTGATGCCTTCGAAATCCTTGATCACAGTGTTCTGGAATTGGATTTCTGAGACTGATTTGAAGTTCTTCCGGGCTTCCGCTTGCTTATGAAAGAAACTGGTGTTCTTATCGCCTGATTTCAACCAGAGCATCCTAGACTTTTGCTGCCAATACTCTTCCTCCTCCCTACTAGCTCTATGGACCTCTTTTTGGAGCTCAATTTCTTTTAGAAGCATACCTTGAGAAACAGGGATTTGCTCCATTTCTATTTGATGAGCAGCAAGCCTATTTGTATTTTCTTTTCTTTTGGATGTGGGGGTTTGCAGACTTTTAGCCCAGACTTTTAGATTTCTTTTGAGAATTCTGATTTTCTCTTCCCACACAAAGAAAGGAGAGCCATGTACGGGCCTATTCCAAGAGTCGGAGACCACCTCTTGAAAGCCTTCTTTCTGGATCCACAAAGGGCTGAACCGGAAAGGGATGGGGCCAAGTTTGCAGTCGAGAGAAAGCTCGAAAAGGACTGGCTTATGATCAGAGGTGAGATTTGGGAGAATTTTAGAGGATGCCATAAGACCGCTGGTTAGGAAGGAAGAATGGACAAGAAATCTGTCCAAACGGGCAGCGATATGATTGGGGCCTGATCTTTTATTGGACCAAGTGTATTTTCCTGAAGAAGGTTTAATATCCTCCAGGTCCCAGCCCAGCATTATGTCTTCAACCCATTCTCTGGAAGGATCCCTGACAATGGAACCTCCCTTTTTCTCATCAACATCAAGGATGACATTAAGGTCACCTGCTATTATGATATTCTCGGGGTTTTGCTCTAAAAGAAATGTATGAAGCGAATTCCAGCAGATTTTTTTCTCACTTGACAAAACTGGAGCATAAACATTAAACATACTTACTTGTTGACCAGAACTCTTGTGAAGGAGCTGAGTGAAGAGCCAGTGAGGGCTGCTTTTTTCTTGAATAAAGTCATATATGGTGCTGTTCCAGAAGGTGGCTATTCCACCTGAGGCACCTCTTGCACTAACCGCTTTTCCAAGGCCTTTGTTCCAAAAATTTTTACTAGATTTGAGGATGGAAAGATCCTCCAACTTTGTCTCCTGGATTAGGAGGATTTCAGGCGAGTATATTCTCACTAAATCTTTCAGGGCTTCCTCTTTCGATCTGCTGCCTAATCCTCTGCAGTTCCAGGAGACGTATTTCATTATTTACTTTTGTGGGGAGAGGAGGCTCCCATTGGAGCTTTGTTGCTTTTGCGTCCAGAACTGGTATTCATCATTGATTTGAGATTTTTTTGGGATCCCTGGAGGACATCTTTGTAAGTTTCTTCCTCCCTCTGTTTCTTCTTGGATTTCCGCCCTCTAGTCATCTTGATTGGAGTGGCCAACGAATTGTCAGATTCGGAATCTCTCTCTTCTGACTCGCCTTCAGAGTCTGAGCCTAGGCTAATGTGATCTTCGTTGCCTTCGTTTCCTCTCTAACACTCCTCTGGAGTGGGATCTGTTGATTCTACTGCATTTGTTTTTCTTTGGTTCTCCATATTTCCGATTTCTTCTTGGTTCTCCTTGTCACCCATCTTTTCTCCAGATGTAGATCCGACTTTGGCAGCACCAGCTTTTGAGTTGATGTGAGGATTTCCCAATGGGGCGGAAGTTTTCTGTCCGGAGGGTTTTGGGATAGCTTTTCCCTTTCTGATTTCTTTCCAGCCTTCTTTTTCAACTGTGTTCCTTGTTGGGGCTTTTGGACAGTTTCTCTGGAAGTGTCCATGCTCATGAAAAGTTCGGCATTTGAAAGGCAATTGCTCGTAGTCTAACTTCTAGTAGTGCTGCCATTCTCCAACTTTGAGTTTAATCGCTTCTGGTAGCCCGGCTTCCAGATCGACTTCTACGCAGATTCTAGCACAGGTATATTGACCCTTGTGATCAGCTTTGTGAATAAATTGACCCAACCCATTACCGATCTTCTGCAGAGATTGATAGCTCCAACAGTGAAGGGGGAGATTGGGTAAACGAACCCAGACCGGCGCCTCCTTGGGGACATCAACAGATGGATCAAAATCAGGATTCCATTTATTGAGATACAGTCCCTGGTTTCCCATAAAGTATGGCCCGTTTCTGAAAACCAGGTCGCGATCTTCCTTGGTAGTAAATTCAAAAATGAAGTAGCCTCGCCCTATAGCATAACAAATCACATTATTTTCCAGCTGCGGTCTCCAGTTTCATTGTATCCAATCGTCCGTGGTCTTAGTGGACGGCCATCGGCCCATAAACTGCCCTACCAGGCCTCTGTCAGACAGCGCAAGAGCTATTTTAATCGATTGCTCCTCTGGAAGTGCTATCTCTGGAATTTCGTCGAGCTTTTTAATGAATTTTGGGATTTCGATGTGCTGATGCTGCTTCCCTTTTTGAGTCAACAGCCTTCTGAATGCATCTGCGGAGGATTGAGGAGAGGTGGGAGCAGACTCCCCACCCCTGGGACCGCTCATGGCAGCAACCAAGAATTTGATGGCGGCAACCTACAGGCGGTTCAGCAGCGCGCGCGGGGTTTCCAGCCTCAACCATGCTGCTATTTGTTATTTATTATTAAGCATACTAATTTATAATCTTATCAGATAAATATGTGAAAGATACTTTAATTTAGTAATGATAAAGATTAAAATTTTTAAATACTTAAAAAAAACAAACTTTTCAATAAAATGAAAGTTAATAAATTAATATTACGTAAACATGTGAAAAGATACATTAATTTAATTAAGATAAAGATCAAAGTTTATAGATGTAAGGAAATTAATATCAAAACATTTTTAACAGAAATAAAAACTTCTAATAAATTAATATTAAAACATTTTTAACGGATAAATTAAAACTTCTCATTAAAATCAATTATTCTGCCACTGATCCACAATCAAAAGAGGGCATTGTCGGTAGAGATTATTCTGCTACTTATCCACATAATTGAAACAGGTCATTGTCGCCAGAGATTATAAATATCTTATTGAAATTTTAAACCAATGGAGAGATCCACAACAAAATTCTTAGAAGGGGAGAAAGAATTATATCTTTGGAATTTAAATCGATGAATATCCATATTTTTTAAAATTTACTCTACAAAAGTTATATCCTTGGAATTTTACCACTGCCAAGCATCCAAATTTCTTCAGAACTACTGAAAATCGTAGCAAAAATTTGTTTTAGATAATCCATGGTCAGGATATAAAATATCTCTTACAGAAGTTAAAACAATCACCAACAAACAAATCACAATTCGTTTTAATCCAACAAAGAAATCAGACTCTTAAAATATGGAATATCTCTGACCTAAGTTAAAACAATGACCAACAACAAAATCAAAATTCGTTTTAATCCAACAAAGAAATCTGGACTTGTAAAGTATGGAATATTATATTTTTGAAACTTTAACCAATTCAACTATGCTGAGTATCCATTTTTCTGTTAAAATTACTTTTTAAAATTGTGCGAAACAAGAATTTTGAATAATCTATGCTCAGATGGAAGAACTTTGAACATAACTTAAACACTTAATCCCGAAGAAGTCGCTTGGATATAATTTTATTATTAAGAGAACACTTCCAATATCTTTCCATCCTCCATATCCATAGGGAGCTGAATATTTTAGAGTACAGCTTACATCTTACCAAATTTTAGAAAAACATCTGATGGGAACCGGATATTACAGTTTCTTACTGGGTCATTATCAATTTAGACTTATCTTAAATACTGAACTAATATCAGTTCCTAAATCTAATTTTTCAGCTTGCAAATTTTTGTATGAGTAGATAATTATTTAAATATTTTGTATGGTTATTTAATTATTTATATATTTGTTTTTTGGTGAACATGGGTAAAATTTCAAATCTGATGATAAATAGACATAGTTAGACATCATACTGGACTGTAAAATGAACTTCCAAACTCAAAGAAAAACAATTCAATTTAGATCAACTCTATTTTTTAGAAACTTACCATGACTTGTGTTTGCTGTTGTTTCTGGTGATGTTTAATACTATAAAACAGTTTCTGTTGAGGCTTTTATCTGAAACTGTTGGGAACGGTCTTTTCACTTTCTTATATATAGTTGCCAGTTTTCTAAATTTTGTAACTTTCCTTAATCATGTGGTTTTTTTTGTAAACATACTGCTCATTTTTTACTATACATACCCTTGCCTGGCTCTCTTTACAGGCAATAAGATAGTGATTATACTTCTTTTATTTATGAATTTTCCTCTTCTGGAAAAACTAAAAGCGCTTAATCTAACAAACATATCACAATTTTTGAGATATGACATAATTATATATTTAAAAATTTAACCCATTAAACTATACCGAGCATCCAAATTTCTCTAAAATTATGCCAGAAAATCGTTTATATATTCAGAATGAAGTAGTGTGCCCACAACTTAAAACACCCCACAAATGACGGAGTGTTTCCTAGTTTTGAGTGACAGATCTCTCTTTCTTTAATGAAACCATGCGGGCCAATGAAAACAACCACCAACTCACTTTAAATTTGCGGTATTGTTCTCTCTTTTCCGTGAGACCATATTGGCAAATCTCCAATGAACTATGTATGGCCGAAAATTATGCCAAAAAATCGTTTATATAATCCATGTTCAGAATGAAATAGCCTGCCTATAACTTAAAACACCTAATCCAACCAAGACATGACCAAGTGTTTCATAAAATTGGGTGACAGATCTCTCTTTCTTTAATGAAACCAGGTGGGCCACCGAAACCAACTCACTTTAAATTTGTGGCAATGTTCTCTCAAGAGACCATATGGGCCATTTCCCATGTTTTTTTTTCTTTTCTTTAATGAAACCAACGGCCACTGAAACCAACTCACTTTAAATTTGTGGCAATGTTCTCTCAAGAGAACATATGGGCCATTTCCAATGGTGGTTGTTGTTTTTTTATTTATTTATTTCCGATTAATTTTGTTTTTCCAATCGTAATTTCTTTTCTATTAATAATAAAGAAAGTGATTACAAAACAGCGTGTATTAATATCTTAACTAAAAACGGAGTATGTTAATGAGATAAACTTCAATTCAAAACAGCTTGTATTAATATCTTAACTAAAAACGGAGTATGTTAATGAGATAAACTTCAATCCTAGATGTAATAGAGAAACATGGAACTTCATTGCTTAGAAAGCCCTATAATGATTCGTTAGCACAATGATGAGATTATTCCAGACAAAAGATCAACAGAGGTGAAAGATGATCATCCATACAAAACTAATAAGTGGATCTGAAAGTCTCTAATGATCTAGAGAAAAGGAGAAAGTTGATGATACAGGGGACCCTGCAAGTAGGTGTAGAAAGAAACATCCAGTGATCCAGATCCGGGGGTGACAAAGGACCCTTCCAAGACCTTTTACTTTGGTGATGTGTTAAATTGCATTTTTAAGAGAACATAAATGAATACATTTGCATGTTGTAAAGAAGAGGAACATGTCAATCATCAACACATGAAAACATAAGCCGTTGATAATGGAGTTCATCCAGGAGGGACTATGTCTCCGGGCCCCGGTGTAAAGATGGTGTAGGCCGCTGCATTAAGTGTTGTCAATAGAGATGATGTACATAAGAGATTATGTCACTATCGTACAAGGAAAATGCCCTCACGCAGGAGAGGCTCCAAGAGATGTTCGGCTACATGAACTCTCAGTAAGAAAAAAGAGTCCTATCAGAATGACATAAAACCCATGCATGATGATCATCCCGCCAACAGGGCATAAAAATAATCTCAATGCAAACGTACATGGCGACAACATGAGTATCCCATCGACCTGATGACAAAGGGATCTCAAATAAAACATGATGAATACAACAAGTACATCACACAGATGATTCCGCATCACATCAAGCAGGAATTATGAAAACAAGTAAGAAACAAGATCCCTCATCAAACATCAAATATGGATCTGTGCAACATAATGCATTGCAAAAAGAAGTACATGAACATACTGCATATACCTCACATCATGGGGCCATCTGAAGGAAAGGATGTCATATTGTTGAAGCTATTCGAACCATCGATCTCACTGCATCGAATCTCATGGAATGATTACTCGCATGCTAAACACTCACACCTGCACTTCACTTATAAAAGTGGCTGAAAAATAAAATGAGCAAATGGAAAATCTGAACACACCATCAAATTTGTGGCATCGAATAGTGCAAAATCGACTGTCAAATTTCTGAATTCTGAAAAAATAGAAATCTGGGGCTCAAGGAATCTTTTAGATTCCTCAAAAATTCCCTCCTTCGAGTCCTCTGTAAATCGGTTGCTCTGGATCAGGAGACTAACTGTGCCATCGGGTTTGTGTTGCCAAGAAGTGTAAGATCGACATAAAGTTTGTCCAATTTGGACACTGCAAAAATTTCACCCTCCTGAAAATTTCGCTTAGTCATGGTTCTACCTGCATTAAAAAATTAAGTAAAAAAATTATTGCCTTGAATTATATGTCCGCTCCTGGTTCCTCCATCCTGCCTCAGGCGCACTGACGAAGGATAGGTTTAAGTATAAGTTTGTTGGACAAATTAACCAATGAATCTGTTTGGTGCAATGGCAAAGTTAGGAAAATGGTTGAAGAGGGGTCGACTGGTCAAAACCCGCCCCTCCCATTTTTAACACATTATAGTTTTTGTGATTTAAATTGGGCGTATTGCGTTGAAAACACTCATTGTATTGGTTGAGGTACCGTATCATATGGGCTGTGCATTAAATTGTTTTGGAGTGCATGGTGTACCGTGGTTGGTACGTGGTATTGTTCTCATGGGGCCGCCCGCTTAAGGGTCAGCCACGTGGGCCGATCGGGTTCGACCCCTGTCGGCACCCTTACTAAAATCTCTGACATTGTGATTAGTGCGAGGTTATTTTGGGGGTATGCGTTGGGTCCATCGGAGGTTACCCGTGCCCACCCCATATTAATATGGTTATTGCTATGTAGTTGGGAGGCTCGGCTGGGTGATGGTCGTCGAGCCTTTTTTAATGTTATTTTGTTAAGTGTTGCGGGGTTGAGGGAGGACAACGAGGGTCATGGCCCATCGTCCAATCAAAATTTTTGATTTATATATATGTGTGTGTGTGTGAAGTCTGATGAGGGGGTGGCAGGGTTGGCTACCCGCCACCCCAATAATATATTATTTTTATTAAAAATAGGGGAGATTTTCCAATCTTTAGAAAATAAGGTATATTGAGAAAATTAACAAGGCCACAATTTACACTGCTTCTGGGAGCTAGGTTTCATGCCCCGGGGTTGGTCAAATTGTAGGACACTTAAACCTGGCCCACAACCCAACTTTGACCAGAGCTTTGACTAGCTTGTTCTCCCTCATACGAGCTTGGATTGACAAACCGTTTGCACCACCACGACCAGACGACAAGATCTATGCTCTAGTCTTAGTTCAAAATCATTCTCATCACTTTGATTTTTTGAGCTTTCATAAGCCCTCTTTGTCTTGTGAGTGTCCCTGGAGCCACCTGAACCAATCCTTCCCACTGAGGAGATTTTGGTCCTCCAAAAGCATGAAAAATAATCTGCACCTTCTATGTACCCTGTCTACATCACAAGCATCCTGAAAGTCCTTGCTTCCATCTCCTTCACCTTTGTTCTTCAAAGCCTTAAGCAATGAGCTGACACCTGAAACCTCTGCAACCTATAGTACATTGTTTCGCAAATTACATGCTTGAATTTTATAACCAACTAATGACCCAAGCATCCCATACTTGCCACGAGTTTATAACACATACTCGGTTGTCAAGTTTACATCAGGATGGACACAATACCCCAGCTATGAAAACAAGGCCGCAATATCATTGTTGTTTTAACAAGTGATGGAAAACACATCATCACTGCAACACATGATTTACAACAATAAGGCCAAACATCATTCTTGCTTTAACAAGTGATGGAAACACGACATCACTTTTACAGCTTATCATGCAACTCAAAATAAGACCAGACATCATCGCTGCTTAACAAGTGATGGAAAATACATCATCACTTTTACATTTTAAAATGCAACAAATGATTTGAAAAACACAACCATGACAAGATAACATATCTAGAAACCATTTTTTTTTGTCGAATTGAGGCTTCTATGATCCATAATAGTTGTAAGAAGAACTTTGGCGTAAATCACATGTAGAAAGATCTTTGTCGACGCGTTTCGAACCAACCAGTGTGGTTCATCGTCAGGACAAGTTGAAGAAACAGATCTAGCTTTGCATGTTAAATAGTCTGAGCAGAGCCTCCAACGGCTATCTTGATCAACGACTAATTTTGAGTTAGGGACAAGAGTTAAAAAGTCATTTTTATAATTTAGTTATATTCGGTGACCATAGCTTTAAAATATATATAATTTTTTTATAAATTAAATAAATAATTTGTTGCTTACTTTTAATGTTAGTTAAAAGGTATTATTTCATAATAAAAATTAAGTTATTAGAAATATTTAGTTATATGGAGACCTTTCTTTTAATATTATATATATATATATATTATATATATATAGGGTATTTTAATAATAGTAGTTAGAATGAATATATATTTGGAACGAGAAAATTAAGTTAATAAATAAATAAATAAATAATTAATAAATATTAAAAATAAAATAAAATAATTTAATTAAAATACATAAATATATAAATTAATATAATTTAATTAAGAACATGTTAGTAAAGTAAAATTAGTTGGGAAAACAAAAATAAAAATAAAAATTAAAATTAAAAAAATGAATAATTAAATAGATAAAAATAATAAATTAAAATTGATAATAATACATATATATATATATATAATATTATATATATAATATATATATATTACTTAAAAAATAAATAAATAAATAGGGGATATTAATTTGGAGATTTTATTTAATATCTAATTAGGAAAAAAAATAAAAAATAAATAAATAGAAAGAACGACACAAAATAAAAAGAAGGAGATGGACAGGAAAAATACCATTAAAAAACCACAGAGCAAGAAGGATAAACCCTAGGAGGAAGGAAGGCTCCAGGGAGAACAACGAATGCTAGGAAAGGATAAAAAAGGGGGGGGGGGAAGAAAAAGAAAGACTAAGACGACAGGGCAGGGATCCAACAGCTACTCATCTTCCAACCGTCATCTCTATTGAGATTGTTAGGCCTCCTTTCAATCTCAGTAGCTTCCTTGAATTTACGATGATGGCATTGAGCAACTTTAGCAACAACCTTGGCCTCCTCTATACAAACCTGATGTTTGGTCTTTTCCACATGCTCTGCCAGCGCTGAAGACTTGGTTCTCCGATGTCTTGGTCAGCTGCACATTCGCTGATCCTCTGATGGATGGAGCGCCCTGTTTCCCCAATATAGGGGGTCCCACAAGAACAAGGGATCAAGTAAACACCCTTCATGTCCTTAGTGTCAACGAGATCTTTATTTATGTATTTGTATTTATTTATTTTATTTTATTTTTATATTTTTATATTTATATTTATATTATTTATTTATTTTTTTAACTTATTTCTTGTTCAATATTTTCATTCTAACTAACTATTATCTTAAAAATACCCTATATATATTGTTATTAAAAGAAAGGCCTTCCTATAACTGAATATTTCTAATAACTTATAATTTTAATTATTAAATAATACCTTTTTAACTAACTATTAACGTAAGCACCTATTAAAATTATTTTATTTATATTTATTTATATATATTTTTAAAGCTATGGTCGCCGAATATAACTAAATTATAAAAATGACTTTTTGACTCTGGTCCCTAAGTCAAAATTAGCCATTGGTCAAGATAGCCGTTGGAGGCTCTGCTCAGACTATTTAACATGCAAAGCTGGATTTGTTTCTTCAACTTGTCCTGACGATGAACCACACTGGTTGGTTTGAAATGCGTCGACAAAGGTCTTTCTACATGTGATTTACGCCGAAGTTCTTCTTACAACATTTTTCACTTATCAATGTGAATGGGTCATCCCCCTGTGGTGGTTTTGCTTCTTGAACAATTGTTTCACTTGGTTCATGCACCGACACTTTGTCTTTAAGGCGTTGCTCTGGATGGAGCCTCCAACAAGTGGTTCTTTGATGGCCATTTCTGTCACAATGGCTATAATACATCTTCTTCCTCCAGACTTGCCTAACATGTTTCTTTACCTGCTATTGAGAGGGCCTTTCATGTCTCATCCTTTTGTGTGTTGCCATTGTTTTCCAACGCTTCAAAAATGTATGGTTATGTAATCCACAAAAGGTACATGTTTTTCAATGTCATGTTTCTCATTCATCATTAACAACATGATTATAATCGAAATGAGAATTCAAATGTCGACACTGGTTATACCTTTCCTTGTCATATTTGGTGTAAGTAGGGTGATGATAGCTAGCCTCAGCTCTTTCCCTGCCATGGGCACTTCCATGGGATGATGGGGATGTGTTCCAGTCATTCTCTTTCCTCGATGATTTCGACAATGTCGCAGAAGCATATGACACCTTCGAGCATTCTCCTTCAGTGTATCTTAAGCCTGCAAATTGAGATCTCTACATAACCTCCAATGGTTGAATTATGCCTTAATTATTAACACCAAGTTCTTTTTCCTTCTTGTGTCTCATCCTGGTATGGAGCCTCATGTTTGTCCCTGTAATTGGGATCTCAAAATCTCCAACAGAAAGCATACTATGTGAAGACGAAACCGAAAGGAAATCAACATCTTTTACCTCTGTCGATTTGGAAAGAACTGATGAGGGCTTCTCATCAATTGTTTTAGGTGGTTCACTAGCTATCTCGGCGCATTCCCCAACTTCCTTTCTGACATACCCATGTCCTGTTTGATGGGGTAATTCTTCTACTTTGATGGGGTTGACAATGCCTTACCCATTAATGCCCAAGCATATTCCTTCATACCCCATTCTCTTCAACAATTTGGAGCCAATTCCTGTGGTAAGATTTTAAAAAATAGTCAAATCATCATCAGGACACATACATGAATTCAGAGAACTACTTTTTACCTCACATGGGTCACACTGCAGCTTTTCCAAGGCCTCGTCCTTTGCTTGCAGCTGTCGTAGCAAACTATGTTTCTCCTCTTTCTCTTCATGTAGAAGCATCTTCAATTCAACATTCTCTATTTGAATATTATGTTTGTTGTGCTTTAGTTCTTCCATGGCTCGCAACTGAAGCTGAAATCACTCCTTTTCCTCTGTCTCTTTCTGTAGAGTTTCATACATTATTTCCACCCTTTTGGAAATTTTGAGCACGGTCTCGTACATCGCTTTTTCATCCTCTGTTTCCGCACTTTCCATTGTTCACGCTGCAATTCACATCCACGTAAAGGCTGCTCTAATACCACTTGATCCAGGTCCAGGTGTGACAAAGGACCCTTCCAAGACCTTTTAAATTGGTGATGCGTTAAATTTCATTTTTAAGAGAACATAAATGAATACATCTGCATGTTATAAAGAAGAGGAACATGTCAATCATTAACACATGAAAACATAAGTCATTGATAATGGAGTTCGTCCAGGAGGGACTACGTCTCCATGGCCCAGTGTCAAGATGGTGTAGGTTGCTGCATTAAGCGTTGTCAATAGCAATGATGTACATAAGAGATGACATCTCTATTATACAAGGAAAATTCCCTCACGTAGGAGTGGCTCCAAGAGATATTCTGCCATTGGAACTCTCTGTAAAAAAAGGACTCCTATCAGTATGACATAAAACTCATGCATAATGATCATCCCGCCAACATGGCATAAAAGGGATCTCAATGCAAACATACATGGCGACAACATGAGTATCCCATCAACATGACGACAAAGGGATCTCAAATAAAACATGACGAATCATGAAAACAAGTACATCGCACAAATGATTCAGCATCACATAAAGCATGAATCATGAAAACACGTAAGAAACAAGATCCCTCATCAAACATCAAATAGGGATCTGTGTAGCACAATGGATCGCAAAAATAAGTACATGAACATACTGCATATACCTCACATCCTAGGGCCATCTGAAGGAAAGGATGTCAAACTGCTGAAGTTGTTCGAACCATCGATTTCGCTGCGTCGAATCTCATGGAATCACTGCTCGCATGATGAATACTGACACCTACACTCCACTTAGAAAAGTGGCCGAAAATGAAATGAGCAAATGGAAAATCTGAACACACCATGATATTTATGGCATCGAATAGTGCAAAATAGACTATCAAATTTATGAATTCGGAGAAAATGGAAATCTGGTGCTTAAGGAATCTTTTAAATTCCCCTAAATTCCTCAAAGATTCCCTCCTCCTGGTCCTCTGCAAAGTGGTTACTCAGATCAGGAAATTGAATACGCCATCGGGTTCGTGTCACCAAGAGGTGTAAGATCGACATAAAGTTTTTCCAATTTGGACACTGCAAAAATTTCACCCTCCTGGAAATTTCACTCAGTCATGGTTCCACTTGCATTAAAAAATTAATTTAAAAAAATATTACCTCAAATTCCGTGGTCGCTCTTGGTTCCTCCATCCTACCTCTGCCGCACTGACAAATGACAGGTTTAAGTATAAGTTTGCTAGGCAGATTAACCAATGAATTCGTTTGGCACAATGGCGAAGTTAGGAAAATGGTTGAGGAGGGGTTGGGTGGTCAAACCCCGCCCCTCCCATTTTTAACACATTATAGTTTTTGTGATTTAACTTTGGCGTATTGCGTTGAAAAGGCACATTGTATTAGTTGAGGTACCATGTCATATGGGAGGTGCATAAAATGGTTTTGGAGCACATGGTGTACCATGGTTGGACGTGGTACAGTTCTCATGGGGCCACCTACTTGGGGGCCAACTACATGGGCCGGGCGTGTTCGACCCCCGCCAGCACCCTTACTAAAATCTCTGACATTGTGATTGGTGCGAGGTTCTTTTGGGGGTGTGGACCCCGTCCACTGGAGGTGGCTTGTGCCCACCCCATATTAATATGGATATTGTTATGTAGTTGGGGGGCTCGGCGGGGTGATGGCCGCCAAACCATTTTTAATGTTATTTTGTTAAGTGTTGTGGGGTTGAGGGAGGCCGATGGGGGTCATGGCTTGTCGACTAATCAAAATTTTTGATTATATATATATATATAATATATATATATATATATTATTATATATATATGAAGTCTGATGGGGAGGTGGGGCTGGCGGAGTTGGTGACCCACAATATATATTTTTTATTATTCTTATTAAAAATATGGGAGATTTTCCATCTTTAGAGTTTAAGGGATATTTGGAAAATTAACGAGGCCACAATTTCGACTGCTTCGAGAGCTAGGTTTCATGCCCTCGGGTTGGTCAAATTGTAGGACACTTAAACTTGGCCCACAACCCAATTTTCACCAGAACTTTGACTAGCTCGTTCTCCCTCATACGAGATCGGATTGACGAATAGTTCGCACAACTGCGATCAAGACGACGAGATCTACGCTCCGGTCCTAGTTTGAAAGCATTCTAATCACTTTGATTTTCGAGATTTCATAATCCCTCTTTGTCCTGTGTGTGTCCTTGTGATCCAAAATGGATTTTGGATAGACTCCTAAGTCTAAGTTTTCTTCACAGAGGAAAATTAAAGTCCAAGGAAGTTCCTAGAAATAGTCCCATGGCAGAAATATTTTCATTCTGAATCTACTGCATCTTGAATGGGAAAAAATGGACTTAGGATGTAGAAGTTATTGCAGAAAGAAGAGGCCCTTTGTTCTTTGGAAAAAGAGGCAAAATCCACTAAAATATGGCAAAAAACCCTTATGAAGGGAAATTGCATCGGAGAAAGGTCCAAGAGGTGGACTTAAGCAGAAAGGGAAGAGACCCTCGATCTCTGATCTTTGATATATCGGGTCGGAGATAGGCCTGTGTTTGATGGCGGGACCCTGGGCAATGCGATTGCGATCACCGATATCAGCGGATCGGTGTTTGTGATACCATGAGTAAAGGGAAGGACCCCTGGGCCTATGCGACAAGCAATTGCAATACATCACATCGCAACGTTGCATCGCAGCGATGTAAAAGGGACGATATACATGCGACTAGCGATTAGTGAAAGCCAAACCCGATGTGTTTTATAAACTCAGCTTGATAAATTTTGAGTTCCGCCATAAAGGGGCTTTCCTATGTATAAGCGCGTTTCGGTGTAAAAACTGAAATACAAAGGAAAGACGCCCGAAGCGATAAAGCCAGATCTGAAGGGGAATTATAGGCGTGATTTATAAAATTTGAGTTCCATAAGCGGGATTTCGGACGGGTCTTAGGCGGTAAATGGTATTGGGCCAGCTCTGCCTAATCCCATACAATGAACGATGTGTGGCTGGCGGAAGAGAGAGGAAAACCGCCTTTTTAGTTGGGTAACCTCCATATTCCTAAGACACCCAAAATCGCATATTGACCGTTGGATCGGGGATCCTGTAGATCGACGGTGGGGCTTTCGATGGTGGCCAAAGGTGGACTCGATGTGATATTAAGGTGGATGCGGTAATATTTCAAGTCTGATAGAAAGAGTTATGTCGGGGTTTTCACATATTTCCCGTGTATTTGGGATTTTACCCAAAACGCTTATGCGATACGATATAACGCCTAATGGCAGACTTGATAGGGATTTTAGGGGCGATTGAATGGGATTTCAAGTTCAAAATCACGCCCGATAGTGTATTTTGCAGACATTCTATGTGTAATGGGATTTTCTCAATATTTAGGTTTTTGCCTAAGAGAAGGCCTCAACACCTCTGTAATCGCTCTAGATCCTCATGCCACGCTGCAAGCGAGCGTTTTTACGGGCAATGATGCATTTTGAAGCCACAGAGCTATGAAGCTAGATGACCAGTCGAGCTAACAAGGAGCAGGGAAGCCACATAAGCATAGAGAGATGATGATATGTAGAGAAATGACAGGGGTAGTCGAAAAGCCAGAAAAGTACCTCAAAAGAGGCAGAGAGCTCAATTGAGAGCAGACAGAAGAAAGAGAGCAAAAAGAGCTAAAGCTAATGCGCAGAGTAGCTGAGACAGTCGCTTGGAGGTCAAGCGGACTACTGAGAGCTCAGATAAGCTAGAGCTAGAGCCAAGAGCTAGAGCCAAGAGCTAGAGCTAGAGCCAGAGCCAGAGTCAAGAGCTAGAGCCGAAGTCGAGGGCCAGAGAGCCAAGAGCTTCAGAGCCAGGGATACGATGGTGTCTAAACCCATTGTGTTTAGTGTAAACCAATGGAGTTGAGCTGCAAAGCTTGTAAAAGGACTTTGCCATAGTCCTAGAGAGCCTAGTTGAGTTGACTAGAGCTCACAGAGACGTAACCCAAGAGTTTTGGGTGAACTCCGTATTAAATTGCTATCATATGTGTTTGTTTTATGGCTCCATTGTTTACTGTTATATGTATGTTATATCAGCATAAATAACAGAATTTTAAAGCACATAAACAATAAAAAATAAACACAAGCATACACCTATTTTCAAGCATTATTAATTCCGCATTTGGTTAATCATAAAGACTTGGGAATAATTTAAGCTTTGGAAGTGGGAGAGGTTCTTGTAAGTTAGATAAGAAGCCTAAGTGCCCCATGTTTAGATCACCCTGGAGCCACGTGGATCATCCAGAGGCTAAAAAAATAAAGAGCTTCGTCTGGGAAAAGTAGAGATCTTAAATCTGAATTTGACCTTCCTCCTGTAGGATGCCAGTGTCAAAAGACTTGAAGGAGATCAAGTCAATCGCCAAAGAACAACTTGCCCTAGATAAATGGTTTGCTTCACCATTTTGTTCACGATAGATGTGGGAAATAGCTAGGCTGTGGAATTCAAGAATCAGGGCTCTAATTCTATATTTCCAAGGCTCCAGAGAAGGGGAGAAGAGGGAACCTCTCTCATGTTTTCCCACTCAATTACATACATGGAATCTCCAAAAACAGTGAGGTCATGAAGACCAAGCCATGTGGCACAATGTAGGATCCCCCAGAAGGCCAGTAACTCAGCACGGGTGTTAGATCCAAAGCCACAGTTCCAATGAAATATGTAGGAGCGTGATGGCCCTAGGTGAATGGACGTGCCACATCCACAAAGTCCAAAAGACGAGGCACCATAAAAAACCAATTGGGAAGATGGACCAAATGTCAAGAGGGGGAGGGGGAAATTTTAGATTAGAAGGTGAGGATGAGGAAAATTCCATGTAGTATGTGATGATTTTGTAGCTAGTCTGCCAGATGTCCATATTGACATGGTCAAATATTTGGGCATTCTGGGACTTCCAAATACCCCAAATGATGAAGAAAACCAATGATCTATGGAGAGGATGATCCGTTGAACAACTACCAAGGAAAGAGGCAATGTCAGAACTATCCTAATTTGTAGGAGAACCAAGTTGATGAAGCACTGAAATCCATATTGATGTGGCGAAAGGGAAATGGATGAAAATTTGATTGATGTCCTCTCCGAAAGATAGACAGTGTCCACATCTGCTTGGACCCTGGTAGCCCCTTTTGCATAGAATATCCCAAGTAAGGATTCTATTATGCACCACCAACCAAGCAAAGCATTTTAGTTTAAGAGGGAAATTCCATTTCCTTGCATGGGTCAGCCAAGAGAAAACTTGAACCAGTCTAGTGGGTTGGAAGATCAATTGATATGTCTCCTTGAAAATGACGTTGTCTTGTTGAGAACCTCCAAACCATATCAATCTGTCATCTTGAGGAGAGAGGATTATGCCAAAGAGTTTGAGAATAGATATATAAGATTTCCATTCCCAAATCAAGTGATCAGGGATCTCAAGTGCAATTGCATCTTTCCAATGAGTATAAAAAGAAGAGGAGAGAGATATGTCTACCATGTCTTTAATCACAAAAGTGCCCTTATTATGGAGAAAGTTGATGAGAGCAGGGGATAGAAGATGAGAGCCAGCCATACCTGAGAGCAGATCCAACCAATCTGTGCAATAGCACCCAAGCCTACATCCCATCTGAGGTTCCCAAAAAATAAAAACTTATTCTTGAGAAGGTTGCGCCAAGACTGTGAGATTTTTGGATGATCCAAGGCTCCATCACACATCCAACTAATAAGATCTTTATTCTATTAATGTTTGGCCTTTATGATATGTTTCCATAGTCCTTGACTGCATACAACCCTCCAATGTTCTTTTAGAAGAAGAGCCATATTGAAAGTAGGCGGATCTTTTATGGCCCAACCACCAAGGGAGATCAGGAGGTTGAGCATCTCCATACAAACAAGATGGATTTTGCAGTTTGTTTTTGTACTAGCCCATAGAAAATGGGAAATCAAAGAGTTAATTTTATGGACAACACCCATAGGAATTTTGAAAATGTGCATCCAGTAAATGGGAAAGTTGTGGAGGACATATTTTATGACGATAAGTCATCCTCTCAGTGATATCCATTTGTGTGACCACATATTCAACTTCTTATCTATTTTGTGTTGTATCCAAGCCCAATCCGTGTTGTTGTATCTATTAGGTTTCAGAAGAAACACCAAATATTTAAAGCCACCATCCAAATGTTTTATCTCTACATTAAAGATGTTTGCTATCTCGAGAATCTGAGGTTCTTCTGGTTCATTTGAGATCAGGATGGTCTTATTAAGGTTTATGAAAAGGCTTGAAGCAAAACCAAAATCTTGTAGAATACCAAATATCACCTGCCATTTTGAGGGGTCAACTTTTCCAATTGCCAACAAATCATCAACAAAGATTAAGTGGGATAAGGGATCCTGATAAGCTATGCAACAACCAGTTAAAGTCCCATTGGATGGGGCCTCCAAGAATTTTCTGCTAAGTCCATCAATGCTATTAATGAACAAAAGCAGAGACCACCTGAGATGATGACTCCCACTAGCGAATTAAATGCCCTAAATTTATAGGTTTTTAGGTTCCACATAACTGCCATGTCCCTTGATAAACCCTTTGCACTCACTGCACATACATGCCATTTCGGATAGATATGTAGCATGTATTCCCAAGCCTTTTCTCAGGTTGTCATTGTTTATTATAGAAGTACTATCCCTGGATTGTAGATCCGGATGATGCTTTTCAAGGACGGTCTTTTGTGGGCCAATCCTAAACCCCAAACATTTAGAGATAAATGCCAGCTGACACGTATTTCCAGTAAACCTGGGATATATAGTTTGTCTTCTTCTCAAACTAGGTCAGAACTGGGAGAATTGAATCTTAGATTTCTCACTTTTCCTCTAGACTTTTTTTTTTTTTTTTTTTTTAGGAGAAAAAAAGCATGATATATTATATTGAGTCAATATAAAGACAAATTTACATATATGTGTAGTCCATATCTGGTCCATATTCATCATATCACATCAGATATATAAAATTATGACAGTTCAGTTTGCATATGCAAGAGGACTGTATGCAGCTGTGTATGAGAGTCAAAATAGTGAATATGGCCTCATATAGTCGATATGGTGAATATAGGAAAATATCAAAACAGTCATATTCAATCAGACCCATATATCATATACCATGTTGCCAAGATATTGTCTAGAATGAAAGATACAGGCGAATTTGAATCATTGAAGATTCGAGAATTCCGCCATTTCCATGCAGTCCATAGAAAGATGAGAATGAGAAAACGCTGATTCCCATTTTGCCTACTCCACTAGAAGAGAGCTGCACGTGAAGAGTCAAACACAGTCAGTGGGAAATGAAAAGAGTTTGCCAATACATACCAGATCCGCAGAATGGAAGGGCATTTGAAAAACATGTGTAGATTGGTCTCTTCATCTGATTCACACATTGAACATCTACTGGGACCGTGCCATGAACGCTTCCTGAGGTTGTCCCATGAGAGTTTCTTGTTGTGGAAGACCAGCCACGCAAAATGGATATATTTTAGAGGACATCTCGCCTTCCAAAAAACATGAGGGAATGGTGATTGAGAATTAGGAGATCTGTAACTGATCATATGTGTATATATGTCTCTGACGGAAACAGGTCTTTGGTTACTGCAAACAGTCCAGATGAGATGATCAACAGGACCATGACGATGGAAACCTCCCCGGGATAGTGTGTCCTTGATCGATATCCAGTTTCCATCCAATATATCCAGCAAGTTGAGAGCAGTACCATCTTTCCAGATTGGTGTAGAGCTGCGCCATTCTGTGATGAGTTTGTTCCATGTGAATATACCATGCCGCTGAAGATGTGTGGTGAGATCCATGGGGATGTGTAAGTCGCCATGACCACATATAATGGGATCAATACCAATGAGAACACTGCTGCCACTATATATCCTTCATGTCTTTTCCTCTAGACTTACATTAGTTTGATTACCAATTAAGTTGCCTTGGGAGTGAGCCGATTCAAATGTTCTTAATTCAGAAAAAATAATTTAAATCTTGAAATTAAAAAAAAAAATTATTTGTAATAAAATGTCTCCGGTTCACATGAAAAGTATTGCTATAGTGAGCTTATTGGATTGACAATGATTAGGATACCTAATCAAGTTTACAGGTAATATAAACCCTGAAATGGTTGTGATGCTCACAAAATTTCCTAAACAAAACTATTGATTTGGGCCAATAAAGAAGCAGGGAAGGAGTATAATCTAATTACCGATTGATAAGTCAATGGAAACCAGAGGAGTTAGGAAATCTGCAAAAATCGGAGAAGCTTTCCGCAACCGAAACTCTGGAAAAATATCATCTGATTTCCATTGCGAAGAACACATTCGGAGAAACAAGTACAGGTATTTTATCTAGTTAGATCATTGTCTTTTCATATGGACAGATATTTCACTCTGTGATGACGGGAATCACATTCCACTGTTTCCCAGAATATTCAAATAGTGAATAGTGTATCGAAGAGATGTTAGCGTGACATTATTTTTGTGCCGTATTGTGATTTTTTTAAACTTAAAATAAGCGATTAATCTATAAATGCATCATATAAATACTAAGAAAATGACAACACCACCATTCAATCTGCACTAACTTGAATCACAAGTTATATAAAGGTAAAGGACTTTTTTTGATTGGTTATAAAGTACAAGTTCAAATTTTTTAATATATAAATAAATTTATTTTTTGATTTCTTTAACAAACATTTATATTATAAAATTTCAATAACTAAAATTTACACTAACAAGATTTTAATAAAAGTATAAAACAACATTAAAAAATAATTATGAGGATTTTACATGTCACCACGGTCCGTTGAATCCTACCCTTGCTGGACTGCACCTAACACATGCAACAGTGTGGGACGACATGTCCTGTCCTATCATGCCATGCTCCCCACATTCCAATTGTCAGAATTTAAAAGAGGGAATTCAAAATGATAAACCATTTGGGGAAGTAGTTACAGCAATGACACAAGGGGTCAGGGTGAGCCAACGTCTAGGAAGGCAGCTACAAGAACCATGACAGTGTCAGAGACCCACAAAAGGTTGGCCAGGTATGATGATTTCCAATAATTAAATTGTCATGAACATTCTTTTGATTTAAATATTTTACTATGTGTAATGGATTAAGATAGCAAACATTTTTTACAATATCTCATGGGTGGGATTCGTGTAGACTCTATCATGGTGGTCTCGATGTAAGGAGATTGAAGAATCTTATGAATTGTAGGTTGATTTTTAAGGAAAGTGTCCACGTTGTTAAAATTGTGGTTTGCAATCCTTTGGCGGTGTTCGAGTATAATTTTCAACTAATGTCATTGTTTAACTATATTTTATGATATGGGTTGAATTTTCATGTTTGCAATTTTGGAACCTTGTGCACTGGACTTTAATGGTTATTACGAAGTTCATTTGTCATGCATCTTTTGGTGTCCATCTTTAAAAGGATCTTTGGGAGCATGTGTCACTTCCATGTCAATCCAATCACCTCGAAGCCAATCCAATGGGTATAAGGATTTTTTTAGTGGTATCCACTTACTCAATATTGATATAAGCTAATCTGTGGAATAGTGCCCGAGCCTACATCCCATCTGAGGTTCCCAAAAAATAAAAGCTTATTCTTGAAAAGGCTGTGCCAAGACTGAGATTTTTGGAGGATCCAGGGCTCCATCATGCATCCAACTAATAAGATCTTTATTTTATAAATGTTTGGCCTTTATGATATGTTTCCATAGTCCTTGACTGCATACAACCCTCCAATGGTTTTTTAGAAGAAGAGCCATATTGAAAGTAAGCGGATCTTTTGTGGCCCAACCACCAAGGGAGATCAAGAGGTTGAGCATCTCCATACAAACAAGATGGATTTTGCAGTTTGTTTTTGTACTAGCACACAGAAAATGGGAAATCAAAGAGTTAATTTTGTCTACAACACCCATAGGAATTTTGAAAATGTGCATCCAGTAAATAGGAAAGTTGTGGATGACATATTTTATGAAGATAAGTCATCCTCCCAGTGATATCCATCTGTATGACCACATTTTCAGCCTCTTGTCTATTTTGTGTTGTATCCAAGCCCAATCCGTGTTGTTGTATCTATTAGGTTTCAGAAGAAACACCAAGTATTTAAAGCCACCATCCAAATGTTTTATCTCTACATTAAAGATGTTTGCTATCTCAAGGATCCGAGGTTCTTCTGGTTCATTTGAGATCAAAATGGTCTTATTAGGGTTTATGAAGAGGCCTGAAGCAAGACCAAAATCTTGTAGAATATCAAATATCACTTGCCATTCTGAGGGGTCAACTTTTCCAATTGCCAACAAATCATCAATGAAGATTAAGTAGGATAGGGGAGCTTGATTAGCTATGTAGCAACCAATTAAAGTCCCATTGGATGGGGCCTCCAGGAATTTTCTGCTGAGACCATCAATGATGTTAATGAACAAAAGCAGAGACATAGCGTAGCCCTCTCGGAGGCCTCGAAAGGTTGAAAAAAAGTTTGTAGGAATGTCATTGACCAAAATGGGAAAGGAAGTAGACTTAATACAAGATTTTATCCATTGAATCATAATATGTCCAAGACCAATTCTCTGAAGAGTCATCCATAATAATTTCGAGTCGATACAATCAAATGATTTGTATATATCAAACTTCATAAGACAAGTATCCAGATGTTCGGTTTTGATGGAATGCATGCATCCGTGGGCGATAACTACAACACCGTGGATCTGGTGATGCTCTAAGAAGCCAAATTTCTCAACAAATATATGTTTATATAAGAAAGGTTCGAGACGATTTGCAATAATTTTAGATATCAATTTTTAGATGGTATTGCATAGATATAAGTTGGAAATAATTAATTCCTACTTGTCTATGGTTGTAATTTTCTAATTGAGGAGTTTGTTCCTACATAATAGGAATAAGCTAGAATATAGTTTCTCCTAGTTTAGTGTGTGGTTGAGAGAATCTTTCAGCCACACTACTGTAAGTCTAAGATATCATTCCTATCTTAAGACTATTGATTGTATAAATGTGTGTAATTTTCTCATTCATTAGATAATAGAGAATATATTGGTTGTGCTAATTTTATCTTGGTATCAAAGCCTGAGGGCCTAGCCCCTCCTGGGCTGGGCTCCTCCTGGGCTGAGAGAAATAAACTACTTTTGTTTGTCCATCATCGAGGGTCGATGGAGATACCAGAGATCGTTGCCTCACTGTGAACAAGATAGAGGGCGTAGCGTGGAGAGGAGAGAGTAATGAAGGCTTCCGACCGGTAGAGACTGTCAGATGTGTTTTAGCTAAAGAAATCGATCCACAGATCAAAGCGAGAATGATCTGCGCGTAGAGAATTTTTCAGCCCCGTCCAAGTTTGTTTCCGATCGGTCTCGCGTTCAATTCCGAAAGGAGGTCGGGATCGTTGCTGCGTGAGGTGGATCATCTATTGCTGGGTGATCACTGGACCTGGAGGAGGCGTGCAGGATGCCGCAGGAAATTCAATTGAATCCCTGCTCAGATCGAATCGGTTGCTCCTCTGATTAACCACGGGAGGAAGCTGTCGGGCCTGCGATCAAATTTGGATCGATGTCTGATTGCCGTGGAGGAGATCTCTGCGAATTTGATTGAAATTGCAAGGTATGGTTTGTTGTGCACAACTACTGGGATCTCAATATTTGGTTAGCTGGTATGGCACTCAGATTCGTTTGCAAGTTCTTCATTGCAAGTGTTGTGCTGGCCATGGTGATTCTAGGCCTAGCGCTTCTTCCTCCAAAGGCTCGTGTTGTGACAGAATGTGGTCTTATAATCCACACATTGCTAGTCTGCTATATTGAGAATCGATTATTTACCTATACTAGCATCTATTACTTTGGTTTTGATGATGATGTTATTTACCCCAGTTACATGGTTATCACAACGACAATTTTAGGTTTGGCTTTGGTCAGAAGATTGGCCTTGGACAATCAAATTGGTCCCAAGGCAGTTTGGATTTTGACGTGCTTGTACGCAGCAAAATTGTCAATGCTTGTTCTCACTTCAAAGACTGTTCTATGGGCTACTGTCATTGGCTGTGTCTCCTCCATTGCTTCTTTACAAAGACAAGGGTAAAACAGCTTCCAGAATGAAACCATGGCAAGGTTTTTCACATGCTGTTGCTGTTACTGTATCTGTCTGTTACTTTCGGCAAAAAATCTTTGAAGCTCTCCAGTGGTGGAATGGAAGACCACCATCAGATGGTCTGCTTTTGGGATTTATTGTACTGTTATCAGGCCTAGCATGTGTTCCAATTGTTGCACGACATTTCTCCCACATTCATTTAGTGAAGCGCGTGCTACTTCTGGTGGTGGTTGTTGGTGTCTTGCTTATATTTATGCAGCCTCCATTACTAGAGACATGGTCATTTCAATCTAAATTGATGCACATACCTGAGCAGTCTATGGATGATAGTTCCATCTATGGTTCAATCACCAAAAAACCGTCCTGGCCATCGTGGTTACTTATAGCAACAATTATTGCTTCATTGGCTGCATTCACCAAAACTATTCCAGTATAGTACATTGTAGAGCTTAGACTACTATACGCTGTGGTTGTGGGGATCACGTTTGGCATCTACATCTGTGCTGAGTTCTTTATTCAAACTCCCATTCTACATGCCTTGCTTGTTGGAGCTATGACATGTGCATCTGTCTTTGTGGTCTTTACACACTTTCCTTCGACATCAAGCCTGAGGTTTTTACCCTGGGTGTTTGCACTCCTCGTTGCACTTCTTCCTAGTTTTTTTTTTGTGCCCTTGCTATTTCAATATATGCGTCGGCTTTTGGCGCATTGTGGTACATTTCGAAGGATCCTGCTTCGCTTTAGCAGATTCAGATCGTCAATGGCGCAATTGCACTGTTGGTTGTGATTGTGTGTTAGGGTTGTCTTTTACTCCTTCGGGCGATATTTGCACGTTGTGCCTCCGTGGAATTATGTGCTGGTGACAATTACCATGCTAGGAGGAGCATTGGCAGCAGGAGATTATGGGATTGGTCTGGTTATAAATTTTCTCAGCATTTGAGTTTCCGAGATTTTAATGAGGATATACAATATATATATATATATTCTCTCCATCATCGATAGAATTGTGGGGTATTGATATTATTCGATTCGTTCTCGTGTATTGCTGGGTTAGTACAGTCCACGATTTCATGCTTGAGAAGCCAAAGGCGGCAGGTACCTGGAAATTGTCTTCGTAAGTTATTCTGATGTAAATGCATTTATGTAAATCTGGTTAAAAAAAATTAGATTGTTGTGACATTTAGCTTGGCAAATTAGTGTCACCAGTGTAAATCTATGTTGGAATTTGCCATTCCAACAATAGACAAATCTATTTGCAGGAATGATTTATTACCAGATATGAGAAGATATGACAGTTACGAGGATGATCGAGATAATGTTGCAGGTTGTTAGCAAGCATAAGGTAGTATGCTTGAAAATTGTTCTTGAAGGGAAAATTGTGTTCTCTTCATGGGGCTGTGAGTGCCTATGTTCTGGTTACTTTATCAGTGGACACCTCATAGATGCCTCATAGATGAGGTAAAGCAACAGCAACAACGGTTATGGCGGATAATAAAGTAGATGTTTGTTTGAGTTAGTGTGGTTTGTGGAATAGACTCCCTAGTATGTTGTAATAGCCATTGCATGTACCGAGAAACTCCAAATGTTGAATTATGGAATGTAAGCCTTGTAAAGGCATTTGAAAGTTCGTGGTGATCTCAAAACCACTTTGTAATGGTTTATGGTTAGCCTGAAACCATCTTTTGTCACTGTAATGTGATGGTTGGTGGTGAGCCAAAAACCATCTATAGAGTCCTAGTGGCTACAGGATTTGCCTGGAGGTGGCATATTTAAGTTCCGGATTTGCCCGGTGGTGGCGGATCGGACTTGCCCGGTGGTGGCATATTGAAGTTGGCGGATTTGCCCGGTGGTGGTAAATCGGACTTCCCCGGTGGTGGCATATTGAAGTTGGCAGATTTACCCGGTGGTGGTAAATTGGACTTGCCCGGTGGTGGCATTTTGAAGTTGGCAGATTTGCCCGGTGGTGGTAAATCGGACTTGCCCAGTGGTGGCATAGTGAAGTTGGCGGATTTGCCCGGTGGTGGTAAATCGGACTTGCCCGGTGGTGGCAGATTGCCTTTGTGGCTGAATCGCCTATGTGGCTTGAGGTGCCTTTGTGGCTATGTGTACACAGGAGCTTTGTGCTCGTAGGAGCAAGTGGACTGCAGTAACACCTAGCTCATGGTCTCAGATATTGGTGTGTCTGAGCATAAGAGGGTTGGTGCACTTTTCTATTTGAAAGTTGCGTCGAAAGGCGCAATCAACGCAACTGTTTGCAATTATTATTTGGAGATGAATATTTGGCTTAGAAAGGCACTGATCTCTCTTTGTTTTTGGAAGTTTTGTACATGCAATTCACCTGATGGTGGTGGATTTGACTATCATGACAAGTAGTCATTAAGGGGGGGAGTTGGAAATAATTAATTCCTACTTGTCTATGGTTGTAATTTTCTAATTGAGGAGTTTGTTCCTACATAATAGGAATAAGCTAGAATATAATTTCTCCTAGTTTAGTGTGTGGTTGAGAGAATCTCTCAACCACACTACTGTAAGTCTAAGATAGCATTCCTATATTAAGACTATTGATTGTATAAATGTGTGTAATTTGCTTATTCATTAGATAATAGAGAATATATTGGTTGTGCTAATTTTATCTATATATTGGTCCGGAATCAATCACAGAAGTAGGATTGGATACCTTTGGGATGAGGGTGATGAAGGTAGTGTTTGTTGCACTGGATACCCATCTGAGACATCTAGACTCCTCCATCTCGGTAAGCTCGTAAATCATAATGTCCTGGAAATGAATGAAAATCTTCATGGCCCATCCATCTAGACCAAGACTTTTCCCTCTGGCCAGTTCTTTTAGAACGTGAAGGACTTCCTCCTTAGGGACTAGAAGGTCCATTTTTTGATTGTCCTTCACTCCAGATAAAACAATAAAAATATCACATATATCCATCTGTTTGTAGAAGGGACCTGTTCCCTGGAGCCGTATAAATTTGTTGAAATGTTGCATTGCTTCCCCAACGATGTCATCTTGTGAATAGAGTTTCTCAGATGCAGATTTAATACTGCAAATATGATTTTTTTGTTGCCTCATGTTAACTTTGTTGTGGAAAAACTCGCTATTTTTACCCCCTGTCGTAACCCACATGAGCTGACTCTTTTGTTGTAGTTCTTCACCCTCTCGAAATAGGATTTAGGATTTGCAAATTTCCAAGTTAAAGATTTCATTCTTCGTTGTTTCGGAAAAATACTCTGGATGGCTAGAATCCCCCAGTTTTTGAATTTATTTATCAGTCATGATTAGATCTTTAATCAGATCTTGCTTTTTTTTCCTTGCCCAGATCTTTCCCTTTTTCTTGAGAGCTCTCAAATTTTTTTATTTTTATTTTTATTTTTTTTATTTTATCTATCATTCTAGGAGTGCAGTCATCAAGAGGAGTCTGCCAGAAAGAATGTACCATTTCAATGAAATTTGGCTCCTTTAGCCAAAAGTGGTTAAATTTGAAAGGCAGGGCCATTTGTAGTATTACCCTGGACCAATTCATCAATATAGGAAAATGATCTAAAATATATTGGGTAGAATCCAAGAGTGCAGATCTTGTAGATTTTTTGCTGTCAATTGTTTTACATAGAATCGATCAAATCTTTTTTCTATACCCTACGATCCCCGACGACCATTTCTCCATGTAGGACCCATAGTGTCAGGACCTGCAGTTCGTGCGACGGGCAAGGCAACTCCACCACGCGAAGTGCGTGCGAAACATGAAACAAAATGAACCTTGGGCGAGTTTATAAGGTGTTGGGCGAGTTGAGGGAGCAGTCCCATGAGTTGGGCGGGCCGACCATCCTCTGGGCGAGACAACACATTATTAACGAGTCGGCCGGGCGTTTGGGTGTGGGTCGGCCGGGTGACACAACCCGCCACCCGCCCGTATATATTGGAGGGCGTTTGGAGGAAAACGACCATCGATCAATCATTCGATCAACAAGTTCGAACACGGAGTTCTGAAGTGCGTGGATGAGCCCACACGACGGGCGGAACTCGGGTGAGAACTCATTCAGAAAAGTCGTTCGGACAGTCGTTCGGGAAAATCGTTCGGGAAACTCGTTCGGACAGTCATTCAGGAAAGTCGTTCGGGAAACGCGTTCGGACATTCGTTCAGAAAACTCGTTCGGACAGTCGTTCGAAAAAGTCGTTCGGATAGTCGTTCGGGAAAATCGTTCGGGCGGTCGTTCGGGAAACTCGTTCGGATAGTCGTTCAGGAAAGTCGTTCGGGAAACTCGTTCGGACAGTCGTTCAGAAAACTCGTTCGGACAGTCGTTCAGAAAAGTCTTTCAGGAAAGTCATTCAAGAAAGTCATTCAGGCAGGTCGTTAAGGCAAGTCGTTCGGGTAGGTCGTTCAGGCAGGACTCGGGCGAGGTCGTTTGGGCAGGTCGTTCGGGCAGGTCGTTTAGGCAGGATTCGGGCGAGGTCGTTCGGGTGACTCGAGTGAGGTCGTGTAGCGACCTGGGTGAGGTCGTTCGGGCAACCCAGGTGAAGTCGTGTGGCGACCCGGGTGAAGTCGTGCGGCGACTTGGGCGAAGTTGAACGGGTGAACGGGTGGACATGCAGATGGGCGGCCGGGTGAGGGCGCGCCGTGCACGATGAAACGGTGAAGTGTTGAGATTGTGAACGGAGGTGTGTCTCGGTTGGAGGTGCCCGTGTGTGGTGACTTGGAGGTGCGTCTGAGTTGGGCAAACAACACAATCATGCGACGAGGTGAATGAAGGGTTGGTGAGTCATGCAGTGATCATGCGGAGGTGCCGACGAGCTGGGCAACCGAGTTTGCCGAAGTTGTGAAAAATTGGCTAAGTGTAAATTTGGGGTTTCCCAAGATTTAACTTGTGTATTGTAAAAATGAAAGATTGTATAATATATTGATATCGGACAGACTCATATTGCAGGGAGTTGCCCCTCCCTTTATACTGTTGTGCATTTCTCTTGTATAATGCTGTTGATAATGAATGTGTATGGGTGTTCATTGGTATAAAGGCACATTAATAATACTTGGTTGAGAATCACAAACTAAGTAGGAATAAGTGGTTAGGCGTAGTCCATGAACATACATATTGGTGAAAAGAAAGTGTTTGGTGGTGCCGCACCTCGCATAGCACGGTTGAAAGACCACCGCCGTCTCGGTGTCGTGACAGTTGGTATCAGAGCTGGTGAAGCTTGCGGATGAAAGATGATACACAACTTGAGAGTTGGTTTGAGCAGGTTGCTCGTGACAGTGGAAGCAGGTACTTGCAGGTGAAGGAAGTTAGTTTCACATACAAGTGGAACAAGGGCCGGTTCATGGTTGCAGGGGACTTGGTGAAGCTGGTGAAGGTTGGAACCAGGTGTCGTAGAGTTGGGCAGGTGGTACTACGTGATATTCATACGATTTGGGCACTTGTCAAGTGGGCAAGTGGCACTGTGTGTGGGCAGGTATACATGGTTTGGGTGTCTGTGGACCAAACGAAGTACAAACCGGGGAAGACGTGCGACAAGGCATGGCAGGTTTGGAAGAATGCGAAGGGAAGCTCTTGCTTACCTTATACAGGTTGAAGCGAATGAAAGAGGAGAATCCTCGGATTCGAGAGAAGCTTGCAGTCTTGGAAAATAGTGTTGAAGATGAGCTTCTTCAACTTGGGTGGATAATGGAGCAAGATGAAGTTGCAGATCGTGCAAGCAAGGAAGAGGAAGCCGTGATGTTTGATGTTGCAGACATGACCATGATGGAGGATGAGCTTGAGATTGATCAAGTTGGACCAGGATCGTGCAGTTTGTAGACATGGATGGATGAGGGTACTCTCATGGAGGAACCTCATGATGTTGATGATGAAGTAAGTATTGATACTTGTGTTTCACTTGAGCATTTGGTAGATGGACCATGTGCAGGGAAGGGAAAAGTCAGTTTGCCGATGCTAGGGAGCATCTTACCATGGATGACTATGATGAGACCTTGTATGGAGAAACAAGGATTGTTGATTGTTGCAGGACTTGTTGGGGTTGTTTGTGACCTTATGGTAGAAGGTACAAAGGCCCGTGACAAGGGTGGAACTTGATGATCGTTGTGGAGGAAGGGGTCATGCTTTAGCCACATGGCTAAGTGCCCAGCATGACTCATGGACAGATTGGAGGAGCTATGATGGAGAGACTCATGTGATGATGATATGGTTGGGTGACCGAGTTCACTAGACCGAAGATTGCAACTTGGATAGGGATGACCGATTGTTGTGATGGGTCTATTTGGTTGGACTACATGGCAACTTAGTCATGGACATCAGGTTGGAGACATGGAGCATGGCAATCTTATGCAGGGACATTATGTGGGAGCACTTGTAGAGGTGTCACTTATGGGCATCCAATGAGGAGTGCTAAAGCAGGGATGTTGTGCAGATGGATTTGCTAGTGTGACATGGAGATTTTTTACTTATGAGCCGATGGAGAGGTTGTGCACTCTTGTACAACAAGGCCATGGACTTGGATGGAGTTGTGAGTAGACTATGGGGCATTCTTATTGCATGGAGAGCTGAGGCATCTTGTAGAAACCTTTGGGCCGAGACTTGTATGGTTGTTGAGATGTTGGTTGGGGATGACTTATGGAGCTCATGATGACATGAGATTGTTGTGTCTTTTAGGGACTTCATATATGGTGGACTTATAGGATCTGATGCATTGAGGAGCCGAGGTTAGAGACTTTGATGCAGGATGGGGTGCGTACTTTCAAGTACATGTATGGGAATGGCTTGAAAGAGTGACTTGATGTGGAGGATCGATATGAGACACTTTGGAG
>APFE030902102.1:46761-76345 GCA_000404065.3 Pinus taeda | reverse complement strand
TTTGGGGACTTCATATATGGTGGACTTAGAGGATCTGATGCATTGAGGAGCTGAGGTCAGGGACTTTGATGCAGGATGGGGTGCATACTTTCAAGTACATGTATGGGAATGACTTGAAAGAGTGACTTGATGGGGAGGATCGATATGAGACACTTTGGAGTGATGGAGTTACGATGATGATGATGCCTTGGTGGCAACACTTGGGCATGGGTTGAGCCGAGACTCAACTACTTTGGACAACATGTTGTAGATGAGATGAGGACTACTTCATGGACCTGAGCATGGCTTACACCTATGGGGATGGACTCTTGATCAATTTGATGATGTGACAGGGTGTTCTGAGAAACGACTGATGGTGGCATGAGGATGTTCACTCTCATGGTTTGAGCGTGATGGTTGGATTAGCTACCCAACTAGTTCAAACATGGGGTCCGGAAGTGTACAGAGATGTGTTAGCATTGTGTTGGAGTATCATGACAGTAGTTCACATGAGGACAACACATGATGAGGTCGACATGAGATTTTGCAGTGGGCATGTAGCTTGAGATGGAGGGGCCAGCCTTCCACGATGGAGAGCAGCATGTGGAGATTGTGATAGGTGGTCGATGGTCATGGATTGAGATGATTTTCGATATATGACATACCGATGGGGTGTATACCTTGGTATGGTGATCTTGGTGATAGATGGTTGCCGGGATGAGATATTGTCGAGGACGACAATGACTTCCAGTGGGGGAGGATGTCAGGACCCGCGGTTCGTGCGACAGGTAGGGCGACTCCGCCATGCGAAGTGCGTGCGAAACATGAAACGAAATGAACCTTGGGCAAGTTTATAAGGTGTTGGGCGAGTTGAGGGGGCTGTCCCATGAGTTGGGCAGGCCGACCATCCTCTGGGCGAGACAACACATTATGAACGAGTCGGTCGGGTGTTTCGGTGTGGGTCGGTCGGGTGACACAACCCGCCACCCGCCCGTATATATTGGAGGGCATTTGGAGGCAAACGACCATCGATCAATCATTCGATCAAAAAGTTCGAACACGGAGTTTTGAAGTGCGTGGATGAGCCCGCATGACGGGTGGAACTCAGGTGAGAACTCATTCAGAAAAGTCGTTCGGACAGTCGTTCGGGAAAATCGTTCGTGCAGTCGTTCGGGAAACTTGTTCAGACAGTCGTTCAGGAAAGTCGTTCGGGAAACTCGTTCAGACAGTCGTTCATAAAACTCGTTCGGACAGTTGTTCAGAAAAGTTGTTCGGACAGTCGTTCGGGAAAATCGTTCGGGTGGTCGTTCGGGAAACTCGTTCGGACAGTCGTTCAGGAAAGTCGTTCGGGAAACTCGTTCGGATAGTCATTCAGAAAACTCGTTCGGACAGTCGTTCAGAAAAGTCGTTCAGGAAAGTCGTTCAAGAAAGTCGTTCAGGCAGGTTGTTCGGGAGGTCGTTCAGGCAGGTCGTTCGGGCAGGTCGTTCAGGCAGGACTTGGGCGAGGTCGTTCGGGTGACTCGGGTGAGGTCGTGTAGCGACCCGGGTGAGGTCGTTCGGGCAACCCAGGTGAAGTCGTGTGGCGACCCGGGTGAAGTCGTGCGGCGACTTGGGCGAAGTTGAACGGGTGAACGGGTGGACGTGCGGACGGGCGGTCGGGTGAGGGCGCGCCGTGCACAAGGAAACGGTGAAGTGTTGAGACTGTGAACGGAGGTGTGTCTCAGTTGGAGGTGCCCGTGTGTGGTGACTTGGAGGTGCATCTGAGTTGGGCAAACAACACGATCGTGCGACGAGGTGAATGAAGGGTTGATGAGTCATGCGGTGATCGTGCGGAGGTGCCGACGAGCTGGGCAGCCGAGTTTGCCGAAGTTGTGAAAAATTGGCTGTGTAAATTTGGGGTTTCCCAAGATTTAACTTGTGTATTGTAAAAATGAAAGATTGTATAATATATTGATATCGGGCAGACTCATATTGCAGGGAGTTGTCCCTCCCTTTATACTGTTGTGCATTTCTCTTGTATAATGCTGTTGATAATGAATTTGTATGGGTGTTCATTGGTATAAAGGCACATTAATAATACTTGGTTGAGAATCACAAACTAAGTAGGAATAAGTGGTTAGGCGTAGTCCATGAACATAAGTATTGGTGAAAAGAAAGTGTTCAGTGGTGCCGCACCTCGCCTAGCATGGTTGAAAAACTACCGTAGGCTTGGGGGCATGACACATAGGATTAGGTTTAATATCTTGAAGGGATTTCTGCTTGTAGAGATCTTTAAACTAGCTACCCATCAGGGTTGGATGTCCAAGTGTACCGCCCTGGGAAATGTGCGACGGGCGAACGCGGGCGCCCGGGCGAGCGCGCGTCGGGCGGACATGCACGAGCGACGGTACGACGGGTTCTTCGCACAATTTGCGACGTTACATCGGTTAACTTGTGACGAAAGGTGCGAGCGGACGACAACACATATGCGATTGTTGGACAACGACCAAACGACGGAAGGTTATACGCACATGAAATGATATTGAAGGGTGGGCCGACCCATGGTTGAGGGGGCAGGCTGACGTCCTAAATACGTTTGTGGAGGGTGTGTAACATGCGTTTGGGTGGTCGGCCGACAGCCACCGCCCCACCTTTGGGGCATATATATTACATGAGCGTGCAAGCTCATTCTTCACCAACGAAGAGCACCTTCAATCTGCGCAAAGGCAAGGAGGATCTACGCACAAGAGAGGAAGTGCGCACTTCTCATGCGCACTTGCCTTAGGAACTTGTACGACGGGGTTAAACTTGGAATGAAACGCAGGTTGTGCAGAGGTAGTTCTGAGGTTCGGTTTTGATGCAGATTTGACGGAGTGTTACAGGTGACTTATAGGGGTGCCGTTCTTCGTACAGAAGAGCATAAAACTATTGTAAAAGGCAGGTTGCCTATCTTGTAAAATTGGCTAAGTGTTGGCCTTGGATTCTGCCGAGCACACTTGTATGTAAAAACTGATATTCTTAATAAACGGTTGGGCAGACTCACGTTACGGGGATTTGCCCCTCCCCTTTATACTTGTTGCAATTGTCATTCTTGTTTATAATTGCTAATGGATAATGAATGAGTATGGGCTTTCATTAAGTATAAAGGATAATGCATGTTTTACTTGGTTGCGAAGAACAAACTAAGTATCAGTTGTGAATTAGGCGTAGTCCGCACACTTAAGTATTGTTAAAAAGAAAAAGTGGGGTGGTGCCGCACCTCGCCGGCATGGTTGGAAGACCACAATAGGCTTGGGGCCGTGACAGTTGGTATCAGAGCTCGGTTGAGCTGGTTGAGCAGGTTGCTCGTGATAGCGAAGGCAAGTACTTGCAGGTGAAGGAAGCTAGTTTCACATGAGTGGTGCAAGGGCCGGTTCATGGTTGCAGGGTGCTTGGTGAAGCTGGTAAAGGTTGGAACCGGGTGTCGTAGAGTAGTGCAGGCGATACTACGTGCTGGTCATACGATTTGGGCACTTGTCAGGTGGGCAAGTGGGACTGCGTGTAGGCAGGGATACACGGTTTGGGCACTTGAATGAAGGGCGAACCAAGGGAAGACGAAGAACAAGGCATGGCAAGTTTGGAAGAAGGTCAAGGGAAGCTCTTGCTTACCTTATATAGGTTGAAGCGGTTGAAAAAGGAGAATCCCCAGATTCGTGAAGAGCTTGTAATCTTGGAGAAGAACGTTGAAGATGAACTTCTTCAACTTGGTTGGACAATGGAGCAAGTTGAGGTTGCAGATTGTGCTACCAAGGAAGAGGAAGTCTTGATGACCGATGATGTTGCAGACATGATCATGATGGAGGATGAACTTGAGATTGATCAAGTTGGACCAGGATCGTGCAGTTTGCAGACATGTATGGATGAGGGTACTCTCATGGAGGAACCTCATGATGATGTCGATGATGTAAGTATTATCGATACATGTGTTTCATTTGAGCATTTGGTAGATGGACCGTGTGCAGGGAAGGGCAAAGTCAGTTTGCCGATGCTAGGGAGCATCTTACCATGGATGTTCATGATGAGACCTTGTATGAAGAAACAAGGATTGTTGATTGTTGCAGGACTTGTTGGGGTTGTTTGTGACCTTGTGGTAGAAGGTACAAAGGCCCGTGACAAGGGTGGAACTTGATGATCATTGTGGATGAGTGGGTCATGCTTTAGCCACATGGCTAAGTGCCTGGCATGACTCATGGACAGTTTGAAGGGCACACACTTGAGTTACTTGGGTAGACTTCTCATGGCCGAGACCAAGAGCAAGTCTTGGTGGACACTTCGGTGGAGGAGCTATGATGAAGGAAACTCATGACATGATGATATGGTTGGGTGACCGAGTTCACTACCGAAGATTGCAGCTTGGATGGGGATGACCGATGGTTGTGATGAGTCTACTTGGTTGGACTACATGGACAACTTAGTCATGGACATCAGGTTGGAGACATGGAGCATGGCAGTCTTATGCAGGGACATATTGTGGGTGCACTTGTAGAGATGTCACTTATGTGCATCCAATGAGGTGTATCAAGGCATGGATGTTGTGCAGATAGATGTGCTTGTGTGACATGGAGACATATTGCTTATGAGCCTGTGGAGAGGTTGTACACTCTTGTGCAACAAATCCATTGACTTGGATGGAGTTGTGAGCAGTCTATGGGGCATTCTTACTACATGGAGGGCTGAGGCATCTTGCAGAGACCTTTGGGTGGAGACTTGTATGCTTGCTGAGATGTTGGTGGGAGGTGACTCATGGAGCTCATGATGACATGAGATTGTTGTGACTTCTAGGGGACTTCATATATGGTGGACTTAGAGGATCTGATGCATTGAGGAGCTGAGGGCAGAGTCTTTGGTGCAGTATGGGATGCACACTTTCAAATTCCATGTATGGGCATGGCTTGAAAGAGTGACTTGATGTGGAGGATCGGTACGAGGAACTTTGAGGTGATGGAGTTACAATGATGATGATACCTTGGTGGCCACACTTGGGTATGGGTTGAGCCGAGACTCAACTACTTTTACACATGGGAGCTGATTGATCTTTGATCATGGGCAACACATGGAGACATGAGAAAGATGTTCTCTTGAGGCACTTGACTTGGTGATGAGGTGCTCTCTTGAGACACTTGACACTTGATGGAGGAGTGTTCTCTTAAGAGCACTTGTTTGACTTGAGGGATGGCACATTGCAGATGAGATGGAGGTAGCAGCATGGACATGGGTGTGGCAAACCGAGAGTTGGAGATTGATGAGATGGTCTCTTCATATGGAGGAGGCACACTTATGCATGATGTTGGGATCGATGTGGCTGATTTCATATAGCACATTGGTACCAAACATCATGGACATGTTGCAGACGAGATGAGGACTACTTCATGGACATGAGCATGGTTTACTTGTGAGGATGGATTCTTGATCAAGTTTAGGATGTGATAGGGATGCTTTGAGGAATAACTGATGGTGGCATGAGGATGTTCACTCTCATGATTTGAGCGGATGGTTGGATTAGCTACCCAACTAGGTCAGACATGGGGACGCATAGTGTATAGAGATATGTTAGCATTGTGTTGGAGTATCATGGCAGAGTTCGCATGGGAACGACACATGATGAGGACAACATGATATGTTGCAATAAGCATGTAGCTTGAGATGGAGGGGCCAGCCTTCCACGGTGGAGCAACATGTGGAGATTGTGACATGATGGTTGATTGTCATGGATTGAGAGGACTTTCGATTGTTGAGATGAGATGTTGGCACATGATTGGGATGTGTTAACGCTTGTTGACATATCATGGACAGTTTGCACATGATGGAGATGATGGACATGATGGAGTGGACACTTTGTTGCAGTGGACATGTAGCTTGGTGTTGAAAGGATCAGCCTTTCATGGGGAGAGCAGCATGGAGAGATTGTAGCAGTTGGCCGGTGGTCATGGACATTTGATATATGACATACCTTGGTATGGACTATCTTGGTGACAGTTGGTCACTTAGATGAGACATGGTGGAGATGGAGACCTACATATGTTGCAGGATGTTACCATATATGTGAGGGGAGTCGACATCATGGATTGATGCTTGGAGTTGGGATGTTGTCGAGGACTTCAGGTGGAGGAGGATGTACCGCCCTGGGAAATGTGCGACGGGCGAACGTGGGTGCCTGGGCGGGCGCGCGTCGGGCGGATGTGCACGAGCGACGGTGCAACGGGTTCTTCACACAATTTGCGACGTTACATCGGTTAACTTGTGACGAAAGGTGCGAGTGGACGACAGCACATATGCAATTGTTGGACATCAACCAAACGACAGAAGGTTATACGCACCATGAAATGATATTGAAGGGTGGGCCGACCCATGGTTGAGGGGGCAGGCCGACGTCCTAAATACGTTCGTGGAGGGTGTGTAACATGCGTTTGGGTGGTCGGCCGACAGCCACTGCCCCACCTTTGGAGCATATATATTACATGAGCATGCAAGCTCATTCTTCACCAACGAAGAGCACCTTCAATCTGCACAAAGGCAAGGAGGATCTGCGCACAAGAGAGGAAGTGTGCACTTCTCATGCGCACTTGCCTTAGGAACTTGTACGACGGGGTTAAACTTGGAATAAAACGCAGGTTGTGCAAAGGTAGTTCTGAGGTTCGGTTTTGATGCAGATTTGACGGAGTGTTACAGGTGACTTATGGGGGTGCTGTTCTTCGTACAAAAGAGCATAAAACTGTTGTAAAAGGTAGGTTGCCTATCTTGTAAAATTGGCTAAGTGTTGGCCTTGGATTCTGCCGGGCACACTTGTATGTAAAAACTGATATTCTTAATAAACAGTTGGGCAGACTCACATTACGGGGAGTTGCCCCTCCCCTTTATACTTGTTGCAATTGTCATTCTTGTTTATAATTGCTAATGGATAATGAATGAGTATGGGCTTTCATTAAGTATAAAGGATAATGCATGTTTTACTTGGTTGCGAAAAACAAACTAAGTATCGGTTGTGAATTAGGCATAGTCTGCACACTTAAGTATTGTTAAAAAGAAAAAGTGGGGTGGTGCCACACCTCGCCAGCAAGGTTGGAAGACCACCATAGGCTTGGGGGTGTGACACCAATGGAGCCCCACATTTATGATAAGTCAATAGTGAAGTTGTAATCTCCTGCCAGTGTAATGGAATGGAGATCTAGAATGCCACTATGATCTACCATTTCCCAGAAATCCCTCCTGTTTGTATAGGGAGCATAAATATTGATGATACAGAGACACATTTTTGTGCTCTTGCAACCACTAGAGATTATGACTCCCACCAGCGAATTAAATACCCTAAATTTATACATTTCTAGGTTCCATATCACTACCATGTCCCTAAATAAACCCTTTGCACTCACTGCACATACATGCCATTTCGGACATATATGTAGCATGTATTCCCAAGCCTTTTCTCAGGTTGTCATTGTTTATTATAGAAGTACTATCCCTGGATTGTAGATCCCAATGATGCTCTTCATGAACGGTCTTTTGTGGGCCGATCCCAGACCCCAAACATTTAGAGATAAATGCCAGCCTGACACGTATTTCCAATAAACCTGGGATTGATAGTTTGTCTTCTTCTCAAACCAGGTCAGAACCGGGAGAATGAATCTTAGATCTCTCACTTTTTCTCTAGACTTATGTTACCTTGATCACCAATTAAATTGCCCTCGGGAGTGAGCGGTTTCAAATGTTCTTAATTCAGAAAAAATTAATTTAAATCCTGAAATAAAAAAAAAAAATCAACTGTAGTAAAATGTCTCCGGTTCACATGAAAAGTATTGCTATAGTGAGCTTATTGGATTGACAATGATTAGGATAGCTAATCAAGATTACAGGTAATCTAAAACCTGAAATGGTTGTGATGCTCACAAAATTTCCTGAATAAAACTATTGATTTGGGCCAATAAGGAAGCAGGGAAGGAGTATAATCTAATTAATAAGGAAGCAGGGAAGGAGTATAATCTAATTACCGATTGATAATTCAATGGAAACCAGAGGAGTTAGGAAATCTGCAAAAACTGGAGAAGCTTTCCGTAACCGAAACTCTGGAAAAATATCATCTGATTTCCATTGCGAAGAACACATTCGGAGAAACAAGTACAGGTATTTTATCTGGTTAGATCATTGTCTTTTCATTATGGACAGATATTTCACTCTGTGATGACAGGAATCACATTCCATTGTTTCCCAGAATTTTCGAATAGTGAATAGTATGTGAAGGGTGACATTATTTTTGGGTAGTATTGTGATTTTTTTAAAATTTAAAATGAGTTATTAATCTATAAATGCATCATTACCCTGGCAAAAGTCAGAGATATTCAAATTCGGCAAAATCCTTCTCATAAAAAGTCTCTTATTTTGGTTAAAATTGACTATAAATACTAAGAAAGAGACAACAACACCATTCATCTACGCTAACTTGGATCACAAGTTATATAAAGGTAAAGGACTTTTTTTTATGGGTTATAAAGGTAGTAGTCTATAACGCGATTTTTTGAAAGTTTTTTCGGCGGATTTTTCCGGTCAAAATCCGGCATCAATTCATTGGAATCCCAAGTTTGATAGCTAATTTCTGCACAATCAATGGCTCCTAGGGGTTTTTCAGGGCGCTGAATCCAAATATGCAGTTAAAAAACCATTTTAACTACTAAAAATCAAGATTTAACCTCATTTTTTCCGCCGGATTCCGTCACCGGAATCTCCAAAAAATCGCATTATAGACAACTCCGATTATAAATTACAAGTTCAAACTTTTTTAATATATAAATAAATTTATATTTTAATTTCTTTAACAAACATTTATATTATAAAATTTCAATAAGTAAAATTTACACTAACCAGATTTTAGTAAAAACTATAAAACAACATTAAAAAATAATTATGAGGATTTTACATGTCACCACGGTCTGTTGAATGCTACCCTTCCTGGACTGCTCCTAACACATGCAACAGTGTGGGATGACATGTCCTGTCCTATCATGCCACGCTACCCATTCCAATTGTCAGTATTTAAAAGAGGGAATTCAAAATGATAAAATATTTGGGGAAGTAGTTACAGCAATGACACAAAGGGTCAGGGTGAGGCAACGTCTAGGAAGGCAGTTACAACAACCATGACAATGTCAGGGGCCCACAAAAGGTTGGCCAGGTATCATGATTTCCAATTAATTAAATTGTCATGAACATTCTTTTGATTTAAATACTTTACTGTGTAATGGGTTAATATAGCGAACATTTTTTACAATATCTCATGGGCGGTGGTCTCAATGCAAGGAGATTGGAGAATCTCATGAATGGATTTATATAGGATGACTTTATTTTTTTTAGGTTGATTTTTAAGGAAAGTGTCCACGTTGTTTAAAGTTGTGGTTTGCAATCCTTTGCGATGTTCGAGTATATTTTTCAACTAATGTCATTGTTTAACTATAATTTATGATATGGGTTGAATTTTCATGTTTCCAATTTTGGAACCTTGTGGACTGGACTTTAATGGTTATTACGAAGTTCATTTGTCATGTATCTTTTTGTGTCCATCTCTAAAAGGATCTTTTGGAGCATGTGTCACTTCCATGTCAATCCAATCACCTCGAAGTCAATCGAATGGGTATAAGGATTTTTTTTATTCAATCCAATGGGTATAAGGATTTTTTTTAGTGATGTCAACTTAAATATCGAAGTATATTCTATAAGATCAGGGATTGTTTTTCGATGGTTAGGGTGGAGTCTTTTAATATATTTTTAGTTATTTATCTCTTATGGATCTCACTAGTCAATATCATATGACCCCATTCATTAAGATAAAAAGTATTATCATATGACCCCATTCATTAAGATAAAAAGTATTTGTCTTTACATTAATAGATGGTTAAAGTCGTGTCTTTAATATCCCTTTAACTATTGGTCCCACTAATCAATATAAAATCATTTTGTCCTTTGTTTATGGTAATAGACGGATTCGAATTGTTGATAATGTAATGATGCTACTCATGCACCAAAGGTCCCTAATCCTATGGATTAGGGATTGTTCTTGATGGTTAAGTTTGAGTCTCTTAATGCTCTTTTAGTTATTAACCTCACTAGTCAAGGTCATTTAACCCCACTAATCAAGATGAGAAGATTTTTTCTTTACATTAATAGATGGTTAAAATCGTGCCTCTTAATATCCCTCTAACTATTGGTCCCACTAATCAATATAAGATCCCTTCGTCCTCTGTTTATGGCAATAGATGGATTCAAATTGTTAATAATGTAATGATGTTCCTCATGCACCAAAGGTCCCTAATCCACAGGATTAGGGATTTTTCCCTGATGGTTAAGGTTGAGTCTCTTAATACACCTTTCGTTATTGACCTCACTAGTCAATATCATTTGACCCCACTAATCAAGATGAGAAGATTTTGTCTTTACATTAATAGATGGTTAAAATCGTGCCTCTTAATATCCCTCTAACTATTGGCCCCACTAATCAATATAAGATCCCTTTGTCCTTTGTTTATGGCAATAGATGGATTCAAATTGTTAATAATGTAGTGATGTTCCTCATGCACCAAAGGTCCCTAATCCATAGGATTAGGGATTGTTCTCTGATGGTTAAGGTTGAGTCTCTTAATACACTTTTCGTTATTGACCTCACTAGTCAAGATCATTTGACCCCACTAATCAAGATGAGAAGATTGTATCTTTACATCAATAGATGGTTAAAGTCATGCCTCTTAATATCCCTTTAACTATTGGCCCCTCTAATCAATATAAGATCCCTTTGTCCTTTGTTTATGGCAATAAATGATTCAAATTGTTAATAATGTAATGATGTTCCTCATGCACCAAAGGTCTCATTAGTTAAAACCTTCATTGCTTTGAACTTGATTTTGTTAAATTTATGGATTTAGTTGTGGGGGAAATCATTCTCTCAATTACATTGTATGGGCTAAGTCAAATTCTTTGCCTTCCTTTGTAAATTTAGTAATTGTTAGAGATATTCCTGCTTATAGAGGTGAGCCTATCTATAATTGGACCTTTCAAAAGATCTCAAGGAGCATGTATTATCTCCATGTTGATCCCATAAACACTTCACTAAGTGAGCCTATGACATGGTATGTTCATTCATGGCATACTAAAGAATACTCTTAATTTCACTAGACACTAAAGAATACTGTCAACAATTTCCTTGTTGAACTTCTAATATAGCTCTCCAATTACAAAACCTTCTGTTTTTAGTAGATATCATAGGTATCCATTTTTTTAAAAGTATTTTTATCAGCCTTTTTTATTTCTATCCCTAATAATTCAATAACAGAAAACTCCTATAAGCTCATAAAACACAAAATTAACCAAAAAATAAGCAAACAAGTGCATTGAATCCCAACATAGGGATATGGCACTACAATAATATAAACTTCTAGTCAAGGGTTTGGTGTTATACTACTTTAACCCCTCTTTATTTGAAACCATGCTCATGTATTCATCGAATAAGGGCATTATGTATATGGATTTCAATTTGTTAACTTATAAATGTGGGGCACCCAAAGTCATAACCCTTCATCCGTTATATCTATAATCTGGTGGACATTTTAAAAGGTGTTGTACTAATTTCACCTCACTTTAGTCTAATCCATGGACATGCATTCATCAAACAAGGGGGTTATGTATATGGATTTCTATTTGTAAACCTAGAAATGTGAGAATAAGAAATAAGTCATTTCTTCCATATACTCTATCAATATATTATGTCTTTTTATATATTAAGATAAAAGTCAAATACAACACCAAGGAGATTATTTGAATTTCAGTGTTAATGTTATTTTCATTTTGAGAGTTGAGGTCCATCATACCAAATAGGAGACCTTATTGATTGGTTGAGCTCAATAAAATGAAGATAATCATAATATTCATCATGTATAATGAAAAAAGGAAAGTATAGACATCCCCAGGAAACTATGTGGATGAGTCATATATGTCATGTGGTGATATTGAATTTCCAATTATTATTAAAAAGTAGAGCTTCTCATTCTACCAACCAAAATTAATTATTGAGAAAGAGCTCTAGAACTAGAACTAGAAAACACCCCTTGAAATAGATAATACCTTTTCTCTTAAATATGGGATCAAGCTATGGAATTTTATGAATACAAAGAACCATATTGCAACACAATAAACCATATAAAATTATAGATGAAACCCTACATACATAAAAAAGAAGATAAAAAGGGTGTTAAACAAATGATACATATTGAGGCATGTGCCATGAGGGATTTTCTTCTCAATCACATTTGTCATATGAAGGATTTGGGGGATCTCATCAAGGAGTGAAGCTATGACCTCAGTATTTATTTATATTTTCAAAAGTAAGTTTCACCATGTCTGTTGATTTATTACCCAAAAAGCCTTCACCAAATACCTATAAGACATCTATGATAACTATAAATGGGTGTTACCCCATGCACACACAAAATTCTCCCTCGGCCCCCACTTGCCCCCAAAACCAACCACCGAATACCTATAAACATCAAATAAATAAATACCTCTCACTTACTTAATATGAAACAATATATTGACTTAGTTTTTCACAATTTTAAAATTTCCCTTTATGAATGGATGTGAAGGTATTGGGCAACAAGTGAATCACTTATGGTTAATCCAAAGGTTATAAGGTAACAAGGCTTCCCATGTGAAAAGCGCTGAGAAATGGCAACGAGAAATTCCAGTTTAATTTTTCCTTGAATTAAACTGAGAAGTAAAATTGAATTCTATTCTCATAGCAACTTGTAAATAGTTAATTAAGTTTAATTAACTTAATTAGCTTAGCAATTTCGAGTTGGAAGTCCTTTTGAAGCCATGTATATGTTCTCCCTAAGTTTTAGGGTCCAGTATGAGTTTAAATTGAGTTGGAAATTAGATCACTCAGTTTACTAAGTTAAGTTCAATTAAATTAGTTCCAAATTGTTTGTGGAACTAATAGAGAGTTAAAAGTTAGTTGGTGCACTAGTGCATCCACAGGTGTCACTCTAGTTAGCTAAAGATTCCTTCATCAGAAACTCATGCATGTCAATTTTGAGAAAGACCCAGTTGTGACTAGAGTACAAGGATAATGTACTATCAATTGTATTATTTATTGGAGTGTAAATATCATGCATGCATCAGAGATTGATCCTATGTTTGGATTACGCAATTTTGGAAGCATGAATTCCCTTTAAATACAGGTTATTCATCCTAGGAATTACACAAGAGATTAGGGGCTTGGAGAGCTACAAAATTGGCTAAGTGTTGGCCAAGAGCTTGCTTGTGAGCTGAGAGAGTTGAACATACTTGTGTGGAATTTTTCTAGTGAGAACAAGATTTGTGTCTTCAACCATATTTTGGATATATGCAATACAAATAGCAGGGTTTTAAGCATTGGATTTCTCCAGATACATATTGTGTTATGTACTATTGATTTATCTTCTTCTTGTTCATATTGTTTTCATTGATTTATTCTCTTCCGCTGGTTGAAAGTAGCAGTAGATTCTTGTCCCGTGTTTTAGTAAATGGCATGATATTGTGAATCTATAGGATTTTCTACATGGTATCGGAGCTGAGAACAATACACTAGAGGAGATTTCAAAGTTTTGAGTTTTGGGTTACAAGTGAAATTCGAATTTGCGATACATATTTTAGGATCGACAGATGGTGTTCTACGGTTTGCGGTTCTAAAATACATGACCAAGTTCACTCAGTGTCGTGATGAACTTGTAAGCATTGGAATCACAGTTGCCGAGGATGATATGGCGAGTCTTGCTCTTCTTGGACTCCCAAAAAGTTGGCATAGTTATCAGGACTCTGTTAATGGTTGGGAGAAGCTGCCAGATTGGGAACAACTGTGGTCGGATTTGATGCAGGAGGAGATCAGGAGGAACACCTGGGATGAATCTTCATCAAAGACTGATGATGAAGAGAACTGTGCCTTAGCGATTAAGGCGAAGAAGGGGAAAGGGAAAACTTCCCGTTCCAAATTGGATTCTTATCATGGAGGTAAGAAGAAGCTACAAAAAACTTCCACAGAGGCTTGAAATCCAACATGATGAAAGTTAAGTGCTTTCATTTTCATGAGCTAGGCCATTTTGCTACAAATTTTCCACTTAAGAAGTCCAAGAAGAATTCATCAGGAGGAGCAGTGGGTGAGGTTTTGGCCTCTAAATTCAAATTGGACTTTTCCCTCATTGCATGCATGGTGTCATCAATGATGGGAAGTGTATGGTACTTAGACAATGGACTTTAATTCCACATGACTGGAAACAAAGAGTTATTTAGTGACCTGGAGGAGAAAAATCTCTAGATGCATATCGAGATGGGTGACGACGCGAAGTATAGTGTTATTGGATTGGGCACGATTACTTTTCAGAGGGAGCATGAGGCTCCAATCACCTTGAAGAATGTTATGTATGTTACTGGGATGAAGAAGAACTTGGTATCCATTGCCATGCTTGAGGATAGAGGCTATGATGTGAACTTCTCGAAAGGAAAGGTGTTCCTTCGACACATAGCCATGGGTCAAGTAAAGAAGATAGGGATTTAGGTGAAGAATCTCTATAAGCTAGAGGTAGAGGAGTGTGCTGCTTTGAGCACAAAAGAAGAAAGGGTGCAGAGCCGATATGTTGGATAGTTGTGGCTTAGGGGATTGGGCCACTTGCATCATTGGGCTTTGAAGATATTATGGTAGATCGCTACCGGTCTTCCAAAAGGTATGCTTGAGCAAGATGATACATGAAAGGGGTGTACTTTGGGAAAATACACCGAGTATTCCTTTCATAATAGAGATATTTGAGCATAGGATATTTTAGCATGAGTTCATTCAGATGTGTGTGGACCATTCTCGACAGCACCCACGACCAAAAACAAGTACTATGTTATATTTGTTGATGACTTTTCTTGAAAACATTGGATATTTTTCATGCAGAAAAAGGATCAAACTTTCACAAAGTTTTATGAGTTTAAAGAATTAGTGGAGAAATATTCAGGAAAGAAGTTTAAAGATATACAAAGTGATAACAGTGGTGAGTATGTCTCAAACGAGTTTAAGAACTTCTGTGTAGCAGAAGGGATTAAACGGGAGTTGACGACACCCCATAACCCTCAGCAGAATGGGGTGGCTGAGAGGAAGAACAAAAAAATAGTAGGGGTAGCAAGGGTGATGTTGCATGATCAGGGCCTACCACTACACTTATGCGCTGAGGCATGCAACACAACGATTTATGTTCAGAACCGTAGCCCACATCAGATACTTGAGATGAAGACACCAGAGGAGATTTATTCTGGTAAGAGGCCAGATGTTGGTCACTTCAGGATTTTTGGGTCATTGGTATATTTCCATGTGACCAAAGATGTACGAAATAAGCTTGAGCCGACAACAGAGTTGGGGATATTTTTGGGGTACACTGCTACACCTCATAACTATAAGGTGTACTTGACAGTGGTTCGCAGGGATGTCAGATTATATGAGGAGAAGGCCATGTGATTTTCCCTTTAGAGGGAGCTTGAACTACATGAAAATGAGGATATTTTATCTCCTAAGGTTGAGGTGCATGAGATTGATGTGGAGCAGCCACATGCAAAGGATCCAGGAGTGGAGACATCTACTCAGGCAGAGTCTTCCAGAGAAGGAAGAAAGCGCACCAGAGAGGATGATAGATTGTTGGATGATGCATGGGAGAATGTGGGAGCACCCACTACTTAGTGCAGGTAGAGGAGGTCAACTGAGAGGTACACTAGATACATGGATCTTATGGGCGAATGTGTTGTGACATAGCTGTCTTCCTTTAAGGAAGTAGTGCAACATATAGTTTGGGTTGATGCCATGGTGGAGGAGTATGACTCCATAGTTCGTAACAATGTTTCGGATGTGGTCCCGAGACTGGAAGACAAGTTAGTGGAGAGCTCTTGTTATCTTTACAAGGTGAAGCAAGTTGTAGATGGTAGTGTGGAGACGCATAAGGCTAGATTTGTGACATGTGGCATTTCACAGGTAGAGGGGATTAGTTATGATGAGACCATTTCTCTTGCTGCAAGGTACTCATCGATCAAATCTATATTGGCACTATCAGCACAGATGGGTTGGAAGATACATCAAATGGATGTGAAGATAGTCTTCCTTAATGGCATGATTGAGGAAGAGGTGTAGATAGAGTAGCCTCAAGGTTTTGAGACCTTCAATTGTGAGTCGCATGTGTGCTGGCTCAAGAGAGTGTTGTATGGGATGAAGCAAGAACCTCGTGCTTGGTACACCAAGATAGATAGCTACTTCACTAGGTTGGGCTTCACGAAGAGTGAAGTGGATGCGAACCTGTACCACATAGTGGTGGAAGGTAAACTGTTGATCATTGTACATTATGTTGATGATATCATACTGATAGGTGATGATCAGTTGAACAATTATTGCAAGGAGGACCTTACAAGAGAGTTTGAGATGAAGTACATGGGGCTCATGCATTACTTTCTTGGCATGGAGTTTTGGCAGGGTGATTGGGAGTTGTTTGTGTCTCAGGGAAAGTATGCCAACGTGATACTCGAGAGATTACACATGGAGAGCAACAAACCCATGTAGACTCCTCTAGCAAGTATCTGGAAGAAGGAGGATGCTACTTCAGAGGAAGTAGTTTAAGCTACTATTTATAGGCAGCTTGTGGGTTCACTCATGTACTTGGTGAACACACGACCAGATATGTGCTATGCAGTTAACCAACTTAGTTAAGCGATGGTTAGGCCTACCAAGCTCTATTGGAAGGCAACAAAGCATGTGGTGACATACCTCAAGGGCACTTCTCAGTATGGATTATGGTATAAATGGACAGAGGGAGTGAAGCTTCAAGGCTTCACAGACGTAGATTGGGCAGGGAGTTCATCTGAATGGAAGAGCACATTAGGAGGGATGTTCAGTATTGGGTCAATGACAAGTTCTTGGTACAACATGAAATAGAGATTGGTTGCACTCAGTTCGATAGAGGCAGAGTAAATGGTTGCAAATTAGGCATCATGTGAGGCCATCTGGATGAGGAAGATCCTGGTTGGTTTGTTTAGTCAGTAGATGGATCCAACTGTGATTTACTGCGATAATTAGAGTTGTATCAAATTCTATGAAAATCCAATTTTTCATGATCGGTCGAAGCATATTGATATCCGATATCATCATCTTAGAGATTTTTTATTGAGGCGGATTATGTTGTTAGAGTAAATTCCCACGGAGGAGCAAGATGCTGACATTTTGACAAAGACATTGTCAAGATGTAAATTCAAGTTTCACAGAGACAGAATTGGGGTAGCTAATAATCCCTTTCTTTTTGAGGGGGAGCGTTGAGAAATGGCAACAATAAATTCCAGTTTAATTTTTCCTTGAATTAAACTGAGAATTAAAATCGAATTCTATTCTCATAGCAGCTTGTAAATAGTTAATTAAGTTTAATTAACTTAATTCGCTTAGGAATTTTGAGTTGTAAGTCTTTCTGAAGTCATGTATATGTTCTCTCTAAGTTTTAGTGTCCAGTATGAGTTTAAATTGAGTTGGAAATCAGATCACTCAATTTACTGAGTTAAGTTCAATTAAATTAGTTTCAAACGGTTTGTGGAACTAATATAGAGTTAATAGTTAGTTGGTGCACTAGTGCATCCACAAGTGTCACTCTAGTTAGCTGAAGATTCCCTCATCAGAAACTCATGCATGTCAATTCTGATAAAGAACCAGTGGAGACTAGAGTGCAGGGATAGTGTACTATCAGTTGTATTATTTACTGGAGTGTAAATATGATGCATGCATAAGAGATTGATCCTATGTTTGGATTGTACAATTTTGGAAGCATGAATTCCCTTTAAATACAGGTTATTCATCCTAGGAATTAGGCAAGAGATTAGGGGCTTGGAGAGTTGTATAATTGAATAAGTGCTGGCCAAGAGCTTTCTTGTGAGCTAAGAGAGTTGAGCATACTTGTGTGGAATTGTTCTAGTGAGAACGAGCTTCGTATCTTCAATCATATTTTTGATATGTGAAATACAGATAGCAGGGTTTTGAGCAGTGGCTTTCCCCAGATACATCTTGTGTTATGTGCCATTGATTTATCTTCTTCTTGTTCATATTTTTTTTATCGATCTATTGGCTTCCGTTAGTTGAAAGTAGAAGTAGATTCTTGTCACGTGCTTTAATAAAGTGCATGAGCTTGTGAATCTATAGGATTTTATACACAAATGTGTCACTAACTAAAAAAATTGCTACTTTTGCTACTTAATGGTCAACTTTGTCAAAGCCTATGGAATTAGTTATGCAGAAAGAATTATCTGACTCTTATTAGGATATTCTACCTCGCATATTGGAGGCAAAAGTAACGAAACGACTTGGTTCTACCTCTAATGTTAAACTTTTATGCCAATGATGTGATGAAGGAAGGTCCAATGAAACCCAAAAATAAAACCTTGGATGCCTGTGTAACCCTAATACATACTTAAAACAAGGTTATATCATAAAATCCTTACCATTACCTAATAGGTATTGATTGGAAGGGGATACATTTTCATGTTGAAGGTTTTGTATTGATTTTCATGGATTTTAGGGTCTTTTATAGCACATAAGGAAGAGCATGGTTCACAAAACTCTCGCTTTGGTTTTAAAATTCAATATTCTATGTATGTAGGAAGTTGAAGTGGTTGGTTTTGTGTTAATCACAACTTTATAATATATATTTGAGATAATTGGTTAGCTTCCATTATAATCATGAGGATCGTTAACGAGGGTTATTTGCTTAACCCAAGCTTGCCATCTACGTAATTAATCATGGGGTTAATATTCTCAATTGACGATAATGGCTTTTTTACATAACAGTGATGGTGTAGGTGCTTGCCATGAATATCATATATTCTCCCAATGATGTGAAAGGGAGTGCAGATTTTTGTAATTGGGCAAGTGCCTCCACAAATATCAAATATATTCATTCATTTATGGGGAATTTGATGACGTTGAATCTAAGAAAATTTGGGTCACTCTAGTTGACATGATTCCATGGGATTAACCAACCTATCGTCACCTCACAACCATAATTGACTTCTATGATGTAAATAAGTAACGAGGAAATGAATCTTTTGATATTTGACTTACATTGCATATTTTGAGAATCGGTATAAGAATATTGTTTAGAGAAAATCTATTGTTTTTTTTTCACATTGAAAGGAAAACAATTAACTCTCTTTACCCATCAACAAATAGTGCTCTCCATTTCTTGAGAAACCTTTATAATAAGATTATGAAGTCATGGTTTTTGCTAAAGCTATGCTACCTCCAAAAATGAACTTCAATCCAAATGTTAGGTAGGTTTGGAGCTTTTTTGCCACACTATGGAGGTGCCTGGTGCATTACATGGTTGAATGATGTTATCCACTACCACATCGCTTTTTAATTGTAAGCATTGATGGAAGAACATAAAGTGGCTATGTAGATTTTCATTGGCAATGCATTTAAGTAGCTATCTAAAGACAAAAAATATTCCATGACCGCTATTTAACCTTACGTAAGTGAGAAAAAAATGTGATGGTTATTGTTGATACCAAGTCTCCCATGCTTGGCTAGTATTTTATGTGTGAGTTTTACAAAACCACATGGGATTTCATCATTCCCAAGCTTAAAAACATACAAGAAAATTATATAAAGGAAATGCTTAAGTGTACTTATCAACAAATATTTGATTAATAACATTACCCAATCAAGGGGCCCAAGTCTTACTATAAACTAGGATATTATCTCATTATTGAAGGCTCTGATTGAAGCTCTGTTTTTTTTTTCAACTCCATTGCATATTTACATGGACCATCATGCTAGAACAAACTAAATCATATGGCACTTTATCATAAACAATGCTAATTGTATAAGATGAAAGGTAGTGGGTGATATGCTTGGGCATAGAGGCCATTTTCAAAATAAAAATTGAGAAGGTTATGATTAAGTTGATTGGTCTTTCATTTTGATAATGATGAAAGCGTTGGATATGAATAATTTCTACTTCTATATTGTGCAAAATTTATTTTCAAATCACAAATGTGATCATATGCTTTAAAATTATTGTTCTTTATTATTTATATATATATATAATTTTTTATTCTTAAATATATGATTTAATATATAATTTTATTTTTTTAAAATTTAGTTTTTATTTAATTTTATAGTTATTTATTTAAATAATTGCTATTATTAATTTTATTTTAATTTGGATTTTTTCGATATTTATATAATTATTATTCAAACTTGTATATCGCTTTTTGTTTCCCAGAAAAATTGATAAATTCCATTAAATAGTAATGAAATTACTTACTGCAAATGCATATGTATGAAAAATGTCAAGAGACACGACAGAAATTGAAAACAAACACAAATATCGTGTACAAAGGACATAAGTCCAAAGCGATTGCTACTGGAGCAATGACGAAACATAAAACTGTTGGAGTGAGAGAACTAACATATAATCTGGCCCAAAAACTGTGAGCTACTGATCATAACTCATACTAACATAATATAATTCTGACGTGTGAACAAAAATAAAAACCATAAGTAAAATTCTAATAGCCTTGTGACAGTCCCTCTAAGAAGGGATGAGTTATCATAAAGTATTATTTGATTAATTTATTTGTTATTAATTTTATTTATTATTATTTTTTAATTATATTTAATTTTAATTTTGGTTGTTAAGAGATAATTTCGGGCAATCACATAAAACCTTTGTTGACGCGTTTAGACCAACAGTGTATTCATCGTGAGACAAGTTGAGATCCATTTGAGCGATGCAATAATGGGACAGCAGGACTATTCCAACGTTAATGGGTAGATTAGAGGATATTTTCATTTTTAATTATATATTTAGACTTTTAGATAATATTTATTGTGGTATTATATAGGGTACTGGTATGGTAATAATAAGTTAATGGGAGACAATAATATTTTTTACCATTTTTATCCCTATATAAGGGCATATTTTGATATTATTATTAATAATTAACAAAATGGTTATTAGATTAGGTTCTTTATTTAGAAATAATATCTGATTTTTTTAATATTTAAATTAAATAATGAATTTTATTAATAAATATATGAATGAATATATAGTTGTTAGAGGTCCATTAACTGTTACTTGTCAAAATCGCTGTTGGAATAGCCTGCTGTCCCTATTTATTGCATCGCTCAGATTGGATCTTCAACTTGTCCTGACGGCACTGGTTGGTTCTCGACAAATGGTTTTTTATGTGATTTTGTCGAAATTATTCTCTTAACAAGATTATGGATCACAGAAGTCTAAATTCCTTTTAATTTTGGTTTTTATTTTCTTATTGGATTATTATTTAATTATTTTTTGATTTTTTTAATAATACTAATTTATTTTTATTTGTTTTTTTAATTTGATTTATTATAATTATTTGATTTTTTAGTATTATTTTGAATATTTTATTATTAATTTTCTAGTCGTTAATTTCTATTTTTTCCTTACAGTTAATCTATTTTTTTATTATCTTGAGCTTGATCTAGCTTGTTTTATACCTCTGTCACATCAAAATCTCTTCATCTATTTTGTTGTGATGATGAACCACATTAGATGTTTCAAAACACATCAACAATTATTTCAATTATGTGATGGATCTGGAAGACAATTATCTAAAAAAAGTGGAATTATTTAGGTCTACTATATAAGGTGCCTCTTTGACATAATGCCTCTTTGGCATAACATTTGTGAATTAAAAATACAAAATATTTGACTTATTTAATTCATTATAAAGTCTATATGATTGATTAATGACATTCCTTCCTTAGTAGGATTAATTGTTCAACATATAAGTGTACAATTTTCAATGAACATTGTTTTACAATTTTTGTAGGAGAAAAATTCTATAAATAACCTGATGGAGTGTCTCACGGTCTTCAAGTCCACTTTGGGTTCTAAGTTACACATTCCTTAAATGCATTCCTATGCACTATGTAAATATGACCTCCCACATTGAGTGTCTAACATGGATTGGTATTTGGTCCTATTTTTTAAGGATTGGTATTTGGTGCTATTTTTTAATGTTTGGAGTATACACTTTGTAATTCATACACCATCAACATCCTTACTAGCAGTTTTCCCGTCCCGAAAGGATTAATAAGAAGGTTAAGAAGTGAATTACTTAGACCATCATGTTGTCAATATAGATTGATATATTTTTTAAGCTCCTTACTCATGTATTTTAATTACGCATCTTCTTTGGTTCCCTTTACTATGGCCTTTCAAAGTTTTGAGAAGCTCCTTTAATACTTTCTTTAGTGTAGACATAATAGGAATAAAGGATTTGACTATTTCAACTAGATATTTCATTAATGCAAGGCCTGGGTATGATTGGATCCTTTTGATATGTTCAATCCTTATGTGCGAAGTGGTTTATTCTAAAAGTTGATAGGGTTCCATCCTAAAATCTCTAGTTATTAGTACTTGTGTTGTTAATTAATGAAAGGTGGTCATCTTCATGGAATAAAATCCAACACTTAGTTGGAGAGTGCACTCATTAATATCATATGGTCTTATTAAAGAATGACCATTCATTAGTTGGTGTGTATACATAACAACATGATAATATAATGGGGCTTTATTAAGGAATCACCATTAGGTGGTTGGTGTGTTTACTCAAACATGTAATGCAGTAAAATTAAATAAGACCCATAGGAGTGATAGAATTGAATAATGAAATATGATCTAATCATTAATGTATTAGTAATTAGTGGTTATGGTTAGCGTTTTCTATAGAATATATATAGTGGTAAAGAGTTATGTAAGATGTGTGTTCGAGATTTTATATTGTATTATAGCTATATTCTTTTAAACGTTTCATTCTCAAATTTGCAGTATGATCATCACTATTAGTTCTAGTATGAATACTAGGTTTTCGATTTTACATTCAAATAGCCACTATTATTTTCTTATTGACTTTAAAGATGCTTCTATAATAATATTCGCTTATCATGTTAGAAATATTTTTAATAGTATTAAAACAATTTCCTCGGCAAAAACAAAGATACAAATTTGATATTTATTTTTTAATGCCAGAACTGTCTTTTAGTTTATATAAATAGAAAGATATACAATTAAGTGTTACAAGTGAGGTTGGAAAGCATACATAGAGAATACAAGCATGATCATCCTTGGATGCCATTATATAACTTTGTTGGTAATTAGAAAAGAATACCACATTAGATAGAATACAATTCTAGATTTATTCATCCAAATACCTTTAACTATATCAAAAAACACGTAGATGTCACTATTCCCCTCTTAAATAATCTTATGTACAACCATCTCCTTTGTAATACAATAAGAATAGTTCTTTGGAATATCACTCTCACATCCTTCGGAAATAGGTACTACTTTTAATGTATAGTAGGTCATCCTTGTTAGTGGGAGTACTAATTTTGGAACCCCAAAATCTTATGGGAGAGATATAGATCTTCATACTCCCTTGCTCTTTCGAACCAAATACCCTATTTTGTGATGACATTTTTCTATTTTTTTTTGGGATAACCATAATGTATTCACACTAGTGTCATTTGAAGAAAAGTTGGGTTTCCATTTCCGAATTGGGGTTGTAATAGAAATTTTGAGAGGTATTATAGACAAGGGAGCCGCCACTGTCGCAGTGGTAGTCCCTGCCGGGGTTGAGAAACTCCAACTGTGACTCTATGCGTGTCGCCTCTGTGGGTCTTTCTGTTTTGTCAATTTATGTGTGAATTCATAATATAAAATTAATTACTTAAAAATGATGTCTTCTTAATGATGACACCTGCAGATATATCACAACATATTTAAAGGTATTGAATGGGAGGCTTAGAGTCCAGATGCAGATCTTCCATAGTTCCCCATATATTCCTCGCAGAGGAAGGGACTTACACTGATCATGGGAACTGAATTTAAATACTGATTATAATAATAAAGTTTTGCATTCGGCTTCTGGGATTTTTTTTTAACTTCATATACTGATGTGGCACTGAGATTTGGATGAGTGGATATTCTTTTGTCTCAGCATGTTGCCCGCCATTGCATAAAAAGTAGAAAATATTTTTGGAATATTTAAAGGGATAAATAATTTTGGAATAGTTCTGAGTTATGTGATTGATATGTGATAAGCTCTCTGGTAAACAATTGGTTTGCAAATTAGGAAGATGCCAAGGTTTATTTTTGGATTGTATTGTTTGTTTTTAAATATGCAGCTATAGTTTAAGATGTTCCTCACTCGATATTTGGATGCATGTTTGAGAAGCAATTCAGTGTCAATTCTCACGTTGTGCTTCACTGAAATTTTCTTGGGTTTCTAATTGGGTCACGTTCAAGAGAATAAACCTAATAAATAATATAAAATATTCCATGTATAGATTATAAAAGTTGACACATTATCTTAAGATTTCCAGTATATTGTACTGATTGACACACGTTTCCATCGAGAGAAAAGGAAGATACATTGCATGATCACCACTTGTTACATTGCATGGTCACCACTTGTTCCCGTTGGAGATTACAATCTTCATTGCATGGTAGCCACTTGTTCGGGTTGAAGATTACAATCTTTTGATGAGTAATGTAACAACAAAGCATAAAGCTGCCTCTATTTTGATCTGCTCAGTGTAGGTTGTAGTGAAATTCGCTCCTTTTAAATTTAATTGAAAACAATGTACAGGGCCGAACAATGAGTTCTAGTAATACTTCTACAACATGGAATTACAAGCACGGGCTTAACCATTCACCTGGTCATGAATAATCTAAGAATGCTTGAAAGCTTGGATTCTGGTTCTATCATAGTGGAGTGTAGTTGGGGTAGCTACCATGATACTAACACTGAAGCAGATTATTTCTCTTCCACAATGTAATTAATACTCCCAGGGATCAATGAAGACTTGGCCATGGTTAAATTCGCTCCCTTTAAATTTAATGGAAAATAATGTACAGGGCCGAACAACTTGAAATTTAATTTTGTGTAGTTAATTTTATGCAGTTAATATGAACCTTTTTGGTTCAATAAGCGAGCACCTAACAACAAGGAGCAGGATGACGCGGTACGGGAAATCACCTAGGTCAAGAAGATCACTGACTTCTACTACTGCATATATTCTCTACTTACTTTCCTAGGCGAAGGTTTTTTGACAATCATGGCTACTGGACTAAAATTTGTAACGAATATAGGCCAAAAATTGTAAAAATTGTAACGAATATAGGCCCAAAAGTTGTAACGAATGAAGGCCCTTAAAGGTGATATCAATGGATGGAATAAAAGTTGCGGCTCTGTTCATTTTTATTTTATGAAACGGATGTTGTGTGTGGGTTGTGCGCCTTTTTTTCCTCTCTGGAAGATATTGCTGATGTGCTCATTTTCCTTTTCTGAAATGGATGTTGTGTCTGTTTCTCATGACACGTTATATCACAAGAACTCCCGCCACGATTCTTTCCTGCTCTGAACAAAGCAGGTGGCTACGTTGTCTGGGATCTAGAACCGCTAAGTTACATAGTTACACATAGTGTTTGAACTTTGAAATTTGACCGATGCTTTGGGAAAATGGATCCCCATGCCCTTCCCGTAGGAATACGCCCAGATTTGTTTGAATCTCTGGCCATTTTAGCTAGAAGGTCCATCAACTGCCTATGGTTTGAAAATAAAATACGGTAAAATGGGTGAGGCTTCATTCACGGCCCCGGAACAAGAAGGGAATAATATCCGAGATATGCCTGGAAACACGACAAAAGACAAAGAAAGAGAATGCTGCATGTGTGGCGACGTTGGATTTCAGGAACTCTTGTTCAAATGCCACAGATGCCACCATCGATTTCAACACCTGTGGAACTCTGTCTCCTAATGATTTCATCGAATACAGTCATTCTCTCTGATATACTATAAAATAGTTATTTTAATTATGATATGTGAACTATGTGAGCACTCTTGTAGATATTGCAGTAGGTTATATTCTGATCAATTACATTTAGACGACGCAAATGTATGTGACTGATGTCTCCATTTCCAAGAAAAAGAGAAAATTTAGAGCCAAAAGAAGAAAGTTGAATTGAAGGAAATGGGTAGTAAGAATGCCAAGAAGGTACCTGACAGTGACCTTGTGCCCAAGTTGGCATACACAAGTGCCACAGAGCAGCCTGCATCAGTCACCATGAAGAAACCCAGAAAGGCTAACGCTAAGAGCTGGAAGGTAATAATTTGGTAACATTCTGCACGTAAGAACTTGCAAAAGCAGAGTGATTAATAATTTGGTAATATTTTGCATGTACTAAATTCCAAAAGCATCCTGTTAATCATTGAAAGAATGCATTTTTACTTTATTTAATAGTGATAAATTGCTTGTTTATTTAGATAGAGGGCTACAAAAACAAAACAGGCTTGGTTCGAGGGTCACCACACATTCTTTTCTCTGCACAGGTATGTTGTTTTTACAGTGAGTCTAATTATATACTTCATAGTCAACGTTAACAGGGTAGGTAGAGTTGAAGGACGCTTAAAACACCTTACCTTTTCTTTTGCTGAAAGGTTGAGTGTTTGAGTACCCTTTTGAATATCTGCCTCTATATACCGACCTCTATGGCCTTTGTTCTCTATGATGACTTCTTCGGCTGTTGTCAAGAGGATATGCAGGATATGTAATGGCCTCTGCTCTCTATGATCAATTCTTTGGCTTTGCAGGATCTGATTCTGTCTATCGAAATGGAAAGGATGCAAATATCACTCACCGGTGGGATCTTGAAACCCGGGAAGGATGTCGAAACCGAGGATTGTGTAGCTGGCAGGCTGAGGTGACTTTTGAAATAGGTAGCAGTTGAAATAGGTGGAAGGCTGTCAAGCATAGCTTATGCATGGCTATATCACTAGCAAGCATAGCTTATGCATAGCTATCTACCTGGTAGGCAAATGAAAGCATAGAGTCGAGCCTGCCAAATTGTTTATCCTAACTTTTGAGAAAAGCACACAGTGGAGCCCCAAACTCTTTATCCTAACTTTTGAGAAACGTATACAGTTGAGTTGGAAATAAGAGGTCGAAACAAAAGCATTGGATAAAACTCTATTGCACAGAAAATTTTATTTAAAACATTAGTTAAACTTGAAATGTATGGCAATATATTGTTTGGTCAACGAAAACTAATAGTCCCTGCTATGCCGGAGGTAGGGACTAATAAGCTATACATAAATTTAGTTGTTTCTTCAAAGTCATAGTGGAAAACATTGTAGCATGATTTTCTCCATGCATAATGAACCATATTGTAGACACAATATCATTAAAAGTAGAATTATGGTTCCATTTATGAATCGGGGTTATAGTAGTGATTCTAAAATTTATCATGGAAATTACAACCTTTCTTGGGATAAGTCAATAGTAAAATTTTGGGAAGGCCTTAGTTGGCTCCATGCTTACCACTATGCATATGGAGGCTAATCTTTGAGTGAACAAAGTGGATGGTGATTTCTCTACCTTACTTTTGCATATGTTATCCATTGTCAATTTAAATGAGTTACTTTACGATGCCATCACTACATGTTATCATAACAGAGTGACCCAATTTGAGGCACTAACTAGTTGGATTTTTGTAGATGTTTTAGAAACATTCGATGATGGTGGGGGTGGGTCCCAATAATTTCCATATGACATGAATTCCACTCCCTTAGATTAGTTCCCAAGAATATTCATGGGTATTTTTTGTCAATGTCTATTGGTTAGATGGAACAATACTTTTCTCTTCACATGTACCAATATTACATGAACCTTAATGTGGGCATTTGTTATCTCAATTGAAAGCATTGAAGATGATGGTATTGACACACGAAAGCATATTTGGGGTTCATTAAATGGGACCCTTTTTTGAAAGCCATGTAGGTTAGATTTGAAATTGATAAAAAATTGGTGGCGATGCTATCCAAATTAAGCTAAACCAACAATGATGGAATATTTTGTAGCTTTAGAGATAATGATCTTTAAGAGAAAGTATTAGGATGAGGGTTTTTCTAGTTATGTTTTATTAATAGTCTCAAGGAGGGGACCAACAAAGAAATTGATATGTCTTGGCTATCTACATTATTGAAGGCATCTTAAGGATCTCATTGTTCTTATATTGTGAAACATATCTAGTCTAAATGCCCCAAATTTTCTACATAAAGACTCTTTCCTCGACCACCTTTCAAGCTTCGTAAGTTGTCTATTGCTAAATTAGTAGAATGCAAACATCAAAACCATTAATTCAATAGTGTTTTTTCCCCATGACATAATTTAATGATGACAATTTCATATTTATCATTCAGTTTCCCATTCAAATATTTAAAATAAATCTCAATTGATGAAGAAAATGAGTTTAACCAAGGGGTGATCAGACCCAGTTTAAATGAAACCTTCATGTAGAAGCTGCTTCTTGATGAAACAAAAATCTAAATTTTTGGTTTAATAAAGTTTTCATCCCTCAAGACCTTGAATTTGGTTGGCTATATCATGGACTAAAATGTGACAATATTAACTGCTAGTGGAAGTACCTAGAATTTCATTCATCATAGAGTGATGGAATCAATGCACTATTATTTCCATAGGATCTACAAGTTTCACATCATTATTACAAATGGTGTCATTATGGTATGTTTTCTAGAAAGTGTGGGAATGTAAAACATAGAGAGGTGATTAGTTTTTGAAATTTCCTATAATTTCCATTAAGATAGGGGTGATAACATGGGGTTAGGCTACACTTTTTGGAAAGAGAGGGCACATTTAGGTGGAAAAAAGATGACTTAATTGAGCAATTTAAGCACTCGATTGAACCTTTTTTAAGCGCTCAATCGAGCTCCTGGAGTGCTAAAAAAACATCTCGATCAAAGGTTAAAAACGAACCCTTGATCAAACATTAGCATTTGATCAAGGTCTAATACTCGATCGAGCCATTATTTCTTATTAAATTTCCCACCTGCGGTCTTCACGCGCCATTTTCACAAACTGTGGGACATTTTAGAGCTTGATTGAGTGTTTGAATAGCTTTACTGAGAGTATTGAAGCTCGATCGAGCAATTGGAGCATGGAGCATTCAAACCAATCTCACCAACATCCCAGAGACTCAATCGAAGGTAGGTATTCTATCTTTTTTGTCATTTTTTTCTTACAAAATTAAACAAATTAATTTGAGAAAAAACTTATCATATACAAAAACCATGAAAACCACAAAAATCCCTTCAAAACAACTTAGAAAACCACAAAACCAACATAGAAAACCACAAAAACCATAAAAAAAACCCTTCAAAGCAACTTAGAAACCACACAACCAACCTATAAAACCACAAAAAAATTTCAAAAAACCCTTGAAAAACAACTTAGAAAACCACAAAAACAACCTATAAAACACTTCGAAATGAGCAAAAAAGCTATGATTTAGGTTTTAAATTTTTTTCTTACTTGCAATGTTTTGTTTATTGAATGCATATTTTCTGATTTTAAATGGTAAAAGAATTATTTTCTAATTATTTTAGGTTTTTAACCTTTTCTTTAGGAATTTGTGAAATAAATTTTCAATTTTATTTTTTATTATTTTAA
>APFE030902102.1:25966-46162 GCA_000404065.3 Pinus taeda | reverse complement strand
TATTATGGGCATAAAGTTTGTTATGATGATGGAGATTATTTTCAACCAGTTGTGGGTTGGCAACAACTTTTGTGAATGCCTTGGGCAAGATTCCATCTTCTGGATAATGGAAATTCCAATGTCCATTTAGTCTATACTAGAGTACAATGATTGTTGGCAAAGCTAAAGAAACTGTCATCAATGTATAGAGCCAACGTAACTCGTAGTCATCAGTTTTTATCCATATGGGGCTATGATTATAGGTACCAACCATTTGAGTGGGCATCCGGTGTATTTGCTAAATAGGGATCATGTTATCCTTGTGGAGTTATTGGTTGTGCTTAGAAAATATAAAGTAGGATTGAGCATCGACTATTTGGCTGGATGGAGTTTTTGATAAGTGCTGGCCAATTTTATCTTTTGTGTAATCATCCAAAACATAGAGGCTAACCCAAGTGGATGCTTCAGTGGAAATTGTGTGGCCCTTGCATTATCTAGGTCCTATAGAAGCAAATATCATAGCTTAATTTTAGAGCATATTATGCTTCTCAGCAGAGGGATCAGTCATGCTTTTGAATCAATTACCTCATTGGCATTTGCAGCTACTAGCATTTGAATAATGTAGACCTGGGTAAATATTCTTAATTATATGAAGACGATAACACTTTGTAACTGCAACTGTGAAAAGTAGATGATTCCTCCTATAATATATGGAATTTTAAGGCATTGAGTATTAAATAATTGGCAGATGATTGTTTTTTAGTTTTCATATTGTCATTGTAATGCGAACATTTTGTCTTGGAAATTTTTACAGTTGCTTCTGATCATTCCAAAATTCAATAATATTTGAATTACATGAAAGTATTTTTTTATTCGAGTAACACCATGGGTTAATTATTTCACTGTCTCCATAGGTGAAGACACCTTGGTATTTTTTTGTTTGTTTTAATATATTTATTAATTTGTGGTGGATATGAAATGGGTATATACTATATAGTATTGGGATATTTATGGTTTTTCATGTTCTGTTAAAGAAATTGTTGCATTTGAAGTTGTTTGTGAAGTATCCGTTACAATTCCTCTATTAAATAAATTATATTATTATAGTATGTTGGTTGTCTGGCCAGTTGAATGAAGATGACATCTCCAATTAAAATTTATGCAGCTCTGTGAAGTTCTATGCCGAAATGTGCCAACTAAAAAGATTCATTATTTTATCATTAAAAAAACATAATTCATTATTTTATTGTGTAAATGCCATAATTCCGTTAAAAATGGGACAATCATCCACTGAATAACTGGGAATTATAAGCCTCTATTCAATTCTATTTTTTGGGAGCTCTAGAAAGTGGCAGCGTTGCTACAACTGTATGTAGAATTGATGCAATATTTTCTTATTCAAAGGTTGAAACAACCCTTTTTTCAGAGAAAGTAGAGTAGATCTATGGATAGTATTGTAATTGGTGTACACTTGGCTAAAGTATATATTGGGATGGATTTTGGAAGACGCATCTAGCACATTTTTTACTGTACTAGGGAATTTCATAAATAATATAAATATGCACAAAAATATTTACAGAGACCTTGGCAGAATCCGTTAGCTTGAGAATTTCAAGGTAGTTTGATCGAACAATGTTAGGTTGAGAGACTTTGAGGACATTTTTGATAATTCAACGTTCATGTAAACCTGGAAAATGGCTTTCAAAAGAGCAAATTCTTAAGTTGCGATCGATTTTGCATTTTAGAGAAAAGAATTGTATATACCTGTGTTGTATTTGTAACATTTTTTTTTTAGTAGTAATGGTTATGTTTTGCATTAGGAGAGGTTTGTCGTTGAACTGGTCAGTGTTGTAATACAAACACGGACCGCAGCCTTCACATAAAATAGTCATAGCCAGTTTCAAGCTATTCTGCTCTGGTCGATTCTCATATCAAGCAGGTTTACTGCCCGTGGCGACAAAAAAAATTACACTACAGTCTACAATGTGGATAAAATATTCGAAGAAAATAAAAAACATTGTACTGGAGGGACATCAGTGTTGGAGGACTGGAGGGACATCCGTGTTCAAACCCCCTCGACCACTAAAACTGCTGCTTGGTTAAGAGCTTGTGTTTTTGGACCTAAAGAAATAGGTTAATGGCCTAAGAGCTTGTGTTTTTGGACCTAAAGAAACAGGTTAATGGCCCAAGACTCAGGCATCTGGCAGGAGTGAATGCTTGCCACCTTACATACTACGAGTGAGTTATTCTAGGTGTCATGGTTTTTTTGAATAACGGTGACGAGTCACCTTGCATTAGTAGATAGTAGCCAGAGATAGCTGTCGTCACTTTGATAGTAGCCAGAGGTAACTGTGGTCACTGCTGGTTTGACAACTGAGTTATGACAACTGCGTTATGATAGGTTTTTCCACTCTTAGAAAAAAAATTAGTGTTCAAACCCCTCGCATATCCATAGCTTCTGGAGAGTTGGCATGTTGTCATCTACCTGGTTCATGGGGGAACAGATTCTGGATTTTCTCTGCCGCCAAAGAAGAGTTGCGTGCTGCAGCCCTAGCTCGCATACCTCCAGAGGAAACATCCCCGAACAATAACTCTGAAGACAGAGAGGCCATTGGGTTGGGAGACAAAAGGACAGTGTGAGGACAACCAAGATGGGCCAGCACTTTTATTTATCAACAAGAAACTTCAAAGAACTCTGCCACAAATCCAATTCCAGGGAGACACAAGGACAGCGTGAGAACAACCAAGATGGGTTAGCACTTTTATCAACCAGCTTCAAAGCACTCTGCCGCAAATCTAATTCCAAATGTGACCTGCGTGGGACCTGCATGAAGGCTTTGAATTTTCCTGTGACTCCTTAAACGCTGAGTAAATGGATGCTTGAAACTATTGGTTATTTATAAGTGATTTGTTTGCGTGTTGTAAAATCCTAGTGATTGTAACTATACCATGCTTATACAGACTTTCATTGCTTGGTATCTATGTTTTAAGTTTTTAATTGAGGTAGCTTTGTTAGTAACTTAGTGTTACATTTGCTCATAAAAATCTTGAAATGTACTAAGAGCTTTTGTCTTTCTGCAGGGTAATGATTGTGAATATCGGCACAGTGAAAGTGCCAGGATCAATCCCAGAGATTGCTGGTACTGGCTTGGGGGCAATTGTCTAAATCCTACCTGCGCTTTTAGACATCCTGTGAGTTTCTCTTATTATTAAGAACTTTTTAATTAAGTTGCATTAATGATAGATTTTCTAGAAAAGGCTGATCCTGAAGTTTCCATTGTAATATGGTCCATTAGCAATAAGACCGTTTGATGAAATCTCTGACAATCCCTTAAATGATCTTTATTCCGATCATTTCTAGCATGATCGTTCATTGCACCTTCTTGGCCCTTCCAATTATTCTTCAACTCATTAGGGATCCCTTCAGCCTATCTGTTAATATGGTAGATGTCCCTTTGTTGTGCAGTATTATTACCTCATCTGGTTTGTTTTTCTAATTACAAAATTGTTAACTTAAAAGTCCCACAGGTCTTTCTTTTTGGACTGTATTCTTTATTGTTTGCGTTTTTTTATGGGCATTAGTTTTCTTGTATTTGTCATGTTGTATTTTATGTGGTTGTGGATTCTTTTCACATTTTCCGTAGGAATTTTCTTGATATTCATACAGGTTTGTCAAGTATATTTTCCTCGTACTTTATTATTATTATTAATTTTTTTTGTGTTGACGACTTTATACATTCATTTCTGCATCAGTGTTTGTATATAGATCCAAGTAGTGCACTCAATTACGGGTGTTTTAATTTCTCTCCCATTATCTCTAATAAATAGACCTAATTGTAGTGTGTGTTTCGGATAGGCTCGTAGGTTGCGACCTATTTTGGTTGTTGCTTGTTGTATTTCTGTCTTTTGGTAATTTTGAAGACTCTAAATATTTCTTTGTATAGTTTTTTTAATCTATTTGTGACACTAACTTGTGTATTTGTGTTTCCGTTTCAGCCACTAGATGGCTTGTCAGGAGCACCAACACCAGCAACAGTGCCACCATCGTCCTCAGCATCGTTACCGGCATCTGGCACTGCAAACAAACCGAAAGTTCCCTGCTATTTTTTCCAGCAGGGATATTGTGTAAAAGGTGATAAGTGCCCTTTTGTGCATGGTCCGTTTTCAGGAGCTAATCTAACTTCTCAAAAGACATCAAAACCAAGTCCAGCAGTTACGGAGCCTCAGGCAAGTGGGAAACAAGCAGTCAATGAAACTGAAAGCAACAAAGATGGAAAACATCCATCTGATTTAAGCTTTCCCAAGGCAGTGCAATCAATTGATCCTAATGCAGTGCAGTCAAGCAACCCCATGACATTGAAGTCAAACAACTTTCAGGCAGTGCAGTCAAGAAACCCTGTGGTAGCAAAGGCAAATAACTTCAAGGCGTCACAGTCAAGTAACCCTGTTGCATTGCAGTCCAATAACTTCCAAGTAGGGCCTTTGGGCAATCCTTTAACACTGCAGTCAAATAATGTCAAGGAAGCCCAGTTGCAACCAGAAGCTAGACATGTCTCTCAATCAAGATCTCAGCCTACCTATATAAAGGGAAGTCCACATGAAGTCGAACATTTTTTGCCAGAGATTGAACCTACAAGACAAAGGATACATGATGCTTCAAGAAACAGGTCTCGGATACGCCCATCTCATCCTCCAGAAGAGAGACTACAAAATGGATTAGAATCGGAGGATTTGCTGGGTGGATCATCGCCAGGATTTGATGTACTTGTGGATGATGGACCTGACCAGCTAAGCCACCGGGAGGATGCTGATTACTATAAACATGATATGGAATCTGGAAGAGATGCAATCAATGGTCGAGAAAGAAGTATGCACAACAAACGAGAGCTTGTCCGTACTGGCTACTATGATGCTGAATTTCAGTATGACCATGGAGCTTATGAACCATATAAAAACAGGGGATATGAGCGTGGTGGCCGAAAGCAGTCTAATGCTTTTGATGACAGGGTTCTGGAGAGACCGATTGTGCGAGAAAGGAGGTCCTTGTCTAGTGAAGATGATCCTGAACGGAACAATATGGAGGATCTCCGCCACCGGATTTCAAAACGTAGGAGGGCTGGTGAGGCTAAAGTAGTGGATAGCCCCTCAAAGAGACAGCATGTGGATAGTCGACATGGTGAATTTCACCGTGGCTCTAGGCAACAAGATGATGACCGTAGACAGCAAGATATATACAGGGATCAGTTAAGGCAAGGTATGAATCACAGTAGTAGGCGATTGCAGGGTAGGATTCAAGTAGAGGCTAGTGGCTTCAAAAGAGAGCCATCTGACAATATAGAAGCTGATCAAGAAGGCAAGTTAGAGAGGGCTTGGTCCAGAAGCTCACCAAGCAGACGGGGCTTAAATGATCATTTCAGAAGCAAGTATCGTGAAAAGGAGAGGGGCAGAATGCCTGCAGATGGTTCTATATCATCAGAATCCAGGGTTCCTAGAGGTCAAACTTTTAGGAACACTGAAACAAGGACAGATGCCATAAATTTTGCTGGGCCTAAAACTCTTGCACAAATCAAACAAGAAAAGAATCGTGAGAGCAGTGAAGAACCTTCTACTGCACAATCAACAGAGCATGGATCCTTACAGAATCCCTCTATGAAGAGTCCAGACAAACACAGACAAAATCTTCCTTGGGAAGAAAGGAAGATGAGATTGGGCAAGGTAATTTGTGATTCAAGTGGGGAACAAGACTTTCAGGCTCCAAAGCCATTAAGTGATATTCTGAAGAAAAAACGGAAAGTGACTCAAGAAAATGGTGACAATGAAGGAAATATACCTACAGAAGGGCAGGGTCAGGCCATTCAGGGTTTCAATTTGAACAAGGGAAATGATGGCCTGCCACCACCTGAAAAAGATGTTGAAGAGGGAGAACTTCCAGCTGGTGACAGTTATACATCTGAACTGCCCACTTTTACTCCTGGGGTGGATGACACTGAGGCATCCAATGACGTGGATACTCTTGTAGAAGACAAACCATCAGCCTTTTCAAATGGAGCAAAGCCTGTTGTAGTGGATGACCAGGAAGATGCGGTAATGAATGATGCTGTTCACAGCAATGAAGATGAAGATGTTGACCATGAAGAGTATGATTTGGAACATGCAGAGCATGAGGACAATGAAGAGTGGGAAAGGAATGAAGATGAGCAAGAAGATGAAGACTTTCTAGAAGATGAAGATGATGACGACTTTGCTAGGAAGCTTGGTGGCATCTTCTCTTGATTAGTGACTTGTATTAGAAGATCTGCTGAAAGCTGTTTGCAAATCTGTGCATGTATTGGCAAGCACAATGGTGGTTTTCTGTTGTAGTTTTGCTTGGAATGTCAGTGTAAAATGCCAATTTCATGTGTTGCTTGACATGATGTTCTCGCAGCTATTCAAGATAATTGTTTCTTTTGTCTGTATTGAATCTTGTTAATGATGATACAGATCCTATTTGTTTTATATTAAAGAGGAGCCTATGCAGAAGCAAATATCATAACTTAATTTTAGAGCATACTATGCTTCTCAGCAGAGGGATCAGTCATGCCTTTGAATCAATTACCTCATTGGCATTTGCAGCTACTAGCATTTGAATAATGTAGACCTGGGTAAATATTCTTAATTATATGAAGACGATAACACTTTGCAGCTGCAACTGTGAACAGTAGGTGATTCCTCCTGTAATCTATGGAATTTTAAGGCATTGAGTATTAAATAACTGGCAGATGATTGTTTTTTAGTTTTCATATTGTCATTGTAATGTGAACATTTTGTCTTGGAAATTTTTACAGTTGCTTCTGATCATTCCAAAATTTCAATAATATTTGAATTACATTAAAGTATGTCTATTCGAGTAACACCATGGGTTAATTATTTCGCTGTCTCCATAGCTGAAGATACCTTGGTATTTTTCGGTTTGTTGTAATATATTTATTAATTTGTGGTGGATATAAAATGTGTATATACTATATAGTATTGGGATATTTATGGTTTTTCATGTTCTGTAAAAGAAATTGTTGCATTTGAAGTTGTTTGTGAAGTATCCGTTACAATTCCTCTATTAAATAAATTATATTATTATAGCACGTTTGTTGTCTGGCCAGTTGAATGAAGATGACATCTCCAAATAAAGTTTATGCAGCTCTGTGAAGTTCTATGCCGAAATGTGCCAACTAAAAAGATTCATACTTTTATCATTAAAAAAACATAATTCATTATTTTAGTGTGTAAATGCCATAATTTCTGTTAAAAATGGGACAATCATCCACTGAATAACTGGGAATTATAAGCCTTTGTTCAATTCTATTTTTTGGGAGCTCCAGAAAGTGGCGGCGTTGCTGCAACTGTATGTAGAATTGATGCATTATTTTCTTATTCAAAGGTTGAAACAACCCTTTTTTCACAGAAAGTAGAGTAGATCTATGGACAATATTGTAATTGGTGCACACTGGGCTAAAGTATATAATGGGATGGATTTTGGAAGACGCATCTAGCACATTTTTGACTGTACTAGGGAACTTCATTAATAATATAAATATGCACAAAAATATTTACAGAGACCTCGGCAGAATCCGTTAGCTTGAGACTTTCAAGACAGTTTGATCGAACAATGTTAGGTTGAGAGACTTTGAGGACATTTTTGATAATTCAACGTTCATGTAAACCTGGAAAATGGCTTTCAAAAGAGCAAACGCTGGAGTTGCTATCAATTTTGCATTTTAAAGAAAACAATTGTATATACCTGTGTTGTATTTGTAACATATTTTTTGAGCAGTAATGGTTATGTTTTGCATTAGGAGAGGGTTGTAGTTGAACTGTTCAGTGGTGTAATACAAACACGGACCACAGCCTTCACATAAAATAGTCATAGCCAGTAGTTTCAAGTTATTCTGCTCTGGTCGATTCGACATATCAAGCAGGTATACTGTCCGTGGCGACAAAAAAATTACACTACAATGTGGATAAAATATTCGAAGAAAATAAAAAACATTGTACTGGAGGGGCATCAGTGTTGGAGGACTGGAGGGACAGTGTTGGAGGACTGGAGGGACATCAGTGTTCAAATCCCCTCGGCCACTAAAACTACTGCTTGGTTAAGGGCTTGTGTTTTTGGACCTAAAGAAACAGGTTAATGGCCCAAGACTCAATAGGCATCTGGTAGGAGTGAATGCTTGCCACCTTACAGATTACGAGCGGGTTATTCTAGGTGTCATGGTTTTTTTTGAATAACGGTGACGAGTCACCTTGCATTAGTGGATAGTAGCCAGAGATGGCTGTCGTCACTTTGATAGTAGCCAGAGATAACTGTGATCACTGCTGGTTTGACAACTGAATTATGACAACTGCGTTATTATAGGTTTTTCCACTTGTAGAAAAAAAATCAGTGTTCAAACCCCTCGCATAACCATAGCTTCTGGAGAGTTGGCATGTCGTCATCTAACTGGTTCATGGGGAACAGATTCTGGATTTTTCTCTGCCGTCAAAGAAGAGTTGCGTGCTACAGCCCTAGCTCCCATACCTTCAGAGGAAACATCCCCGAACAATAACTCTGAAGACAGAGAGGCCATTGGGTTGGGAGACAAAAGGACAGTTTGAAGACAACCAAGATGGGCCAGCACTTTTATTTATCAACAAGAAACTTAAAAGAACTCTGCCGCAAATCCAATTCCAGGGAGACACAAGGACAGCGTGAGGACAACCAAGATGGGCCAGCACTTTTATCAACCAGCGTCAAAGCACTCTGCCGCAAATCCAATTCCAAATGTGACCTGCATGAAGGCTTTGAATTTTCCCATGACTCAAACGCTGAGTGATGGGTACCAGTTTCAAGTGCACAAGATTCTATTCACAGAGCTCAGCTTGCTTTTCATTTCTTCTCTCCATCTATTCCACTAAGTGGTGAAACTTGAGCACCACAATGGTACTCCATAATCTCCCTTTCACATATTTGAATCCCTCTCTACCTCCCTCGAGTTGCATAGACTGCACTTACGGCTGACAGTCGTAGTGTGCCATTTTGCCTCCGAGTTGACTCTCCCCACGTCGGAAATGCATCACACCAACGAGACCTGTGCCTGAGCATAACACCACCTTCGACTTCCTCAGCAAACACACTGACATTGTCCGGAGAGAAAGCAGGTATGCGATATGTAGACAAATTCACAAGGAATCAGTCTACGTCACACGGTTTGGTTTTTAGGTAAGGTTCAGATGAGGCTCAGCTTTAGATTCGAATATATATATATAATTTAAACGAAATATAATTAATTTTTTTTATAAATCGCATTTACGGATTTTAAACTGTATTTCATTACACATTTGATTTTAAACTGTATTTCATTACATTACAAGTGGAGTCTAAAAAACCTACACATTATTCTCTCGAAAATAATGGATTTTTTTGTAAAGATAATGATAAATTGAACCTACAAATTAGTCTCTCGAAAATAATGGATTTTTTTTGTAAAGATTATGATAAATTGTATACTTTTTTGAAAATCCGGGAGGATTTTGGGTTTACTCTTAATAACACTGAATCCATTTCTACCGTACAAAAATCTATTTCCACTCTACAAAAGGATTGAAACAATTCAAACACTAGCATTTTGATTTTTAAAATTTCCCCGATTCCAACCAGAAAACTGCAATGCAGGTGGCGCAGGTGGACAACGCCTTTCAGTAAATCACTCTTGGTAAAAAGCCATATTATCTGGAGCAACAACTTAAGCCTGAAAAAAATAATGAGATCCTCTCTATAGAGTAATCAGAAGGGAAAAAAATCAATGTTGTTCAAACTTTAATAAATGTACCAAGGAATCCTGATACTATCCCTGGCCGAGGCAGTGGGGTTAAGTACTCTACCTACACAGCTTACGAATCACGATTTACAGTTCAAATCCGACATCATGTTCGATCTGATTCGGTTCGGGCGTGACAATGGTCCGATTTGATTTGGTTTAGCTATGAGATTCGCCGAACATCAACTTTTGTTTCCAGGTTCGCCGAATTTCTAAACTAAAGGTTCAGTTTCGGCTAACCCTGTGACTCACGAATCAGGGCCTCTGTGACTTACGAATCAGGGATTCAACAAACTTCAATTTTTTTTTTCTAGGTTCGCCAAATTTCGAAACTGAACGTTCAGGTTCGGCTAACCCTGTGACTAACGAATCAGGGACTTAACTCACACGCGACCGACCTCCCATCCACTGCACTGTTCAACAATGAGCCTGCGGTCTGTGAAGCCACATAGGAAATTGAGGAGCCGGCGGTAGAAGGAAGCTTTAAATCTTCGATGATACTTGGCATAGCGCGTGGGGATTGTCTTTGAATGGGGTCAGTAAGTGTCATGGGAGAAGAAGGGCCCTTCATCTACAGCCTTTACAGTAAAGGCCCTCAAATTACAGTAAAGTGAGCCTTATTCCATTAATGCTCCATTTTTGCCCTGAAAGTTGACCTTAACATTTTGTGCACTTACTCCTTTTACACTAAATGAGCCTTCTATCAATGCTCCAGTGTTGGCTTCAAAGTTGACTTTACCTCCATTTCCACTAAATTGGCCCTCCTATTAATGCTCTTTTGTGAAAGTTGACATTTTACAGCATTAATGCTCTGTTGTTACTTTGAAAGTTGACATTTCTTTTCCAATAAATTGAGCCTTCTTTCATTAATGCTCTTCTGTGAAAGTTGACATTTCTTTTCCACTAAATTGAACCTTCTTTTATTAATGCTCTTCTGTGAAAGTTGACATTTTACACCATTAATGCTCTGATGTTACTTTGAAAGTTACATTTCTACTTTGTGCCTTCATAATTTGAAATAACGATAGGATTTAAAATGATGACATAGGGTGATCGCACTGCCAGAAAGTTTTAAATTAGTCAATGGGATTGTAAAAACAATAATTGGATAACAATTTAAGAGACCTTGTAAGCGATGCGTTAAAAACAACTTCAAAAACATACATATCTTGGAAAACTGTAAGAAACTCTACCTCATTGCATTTTCAGTGTGCCAGTGAAATCCTTTAAGTATGTAATTTTGTTTTATTTAGAAAAATGTGAGAGAATTAAAATTTTATCATTTAATTAATTAATTTGTTTTTTTAATAATATTTAATATATTTGAATTTAATATGAATTTATATTTTTAGAGGTAGATATGTAGTTTTTAAAGATGTTATATATATAAAAAATAATATAATTATAATGAATAGAGTGGAGTATTTTTTAAGTTTATTATTTTATTATTATTATTATTATTATTATTATTATTATTATTATTACACTAGGAAAATAGAAAATTACTCAATGTTTTACACAATTTACTGGTGCGATTGGAGTTCCTGAGGTTATTTCTGTATTAGGATCTCCTTTGTAGAATTATTACCGGGGAAGTGTTAGTGTGGGCTGAGGAGTAATCCGTGGACTTGATTCTGATCCAATATTATGAATTATTGAATTAATAGTGTTATAATTTTTTAGTTGTTTGTTTGTAAGTATTAAATTTTTATGTGCTTGTTAATTAAATTTAAATATAGTTACAGAATCATTTTTTTTTGTAAGCTATGGTGTTTCCACTTCTATTATTTACACCCATATTAAAACTGTACAAAAAACTATGCCCTCAACCTGCCCCGAAAGGAAACCAGGTCTGTTGGGCATTCATAGTACCATATTATCATAGTTCGAAAATGTCTTACTATCAATTTCACATATCTTGCCAACAACCCAAAACGAGTTCTAAAACTATATTCAGTAATCCTATTACTGGACTACGTCCCACAAGACTACAACTTTTTAGACTGTTTTCTAAATTTTATCGCAAAAAACAAAAAGAAGCATCTACGACATGCTAATCTAACCAGATTTCTTGTTTGCCTCCGTCCTCCCGCTTTGCCATAGCCAAATTCTTCACTAAAGCCCGGATTTCTTCGATGTTACTGTTCTGGTTCCGCATCATTTGTTGCAGGTTGTTCATTTCCTTTGCCATAGCAGGCATTCCGTGGGCGATCTCCGCCATCTCGACTGCTCCCTGCTCCATAGCTCTGGCTAGCAGGTGCTTCATAACCCAGTACATATGGAGGGCGCGTTTATACAGGGTTAGGCGTTCGTGCGTATTCCTCGGGTCTGGCAGCAACGCACTCCATTCTTCCATTTCAAGGTCCGATGGTTCCTCCAGGACACTGAACTCCATGGCATTGATCATCCTCCTGATATCACTATCTGTCCTTATGTTATACACCTGCTTCGCATCCCTTGCTACCTGTTCCATTGAGCGTCTTCCTCTCTTCTGTTGATTTCCAGCCGGAGTCTTTGAATCGCCTTGGGATACCTGACGCGGTCGACCACGCCCATGGCTTCTTCTCCGGGACCCTCGCCTCGCCGTTCTGCCTCTGCTACTCTGCCCAGTTTCGAAGGTGCCCTTTAACTGGCCTTTCCCTTTCCCAGTCTCCGGTTCTTCTTCCTCAGCGCTGTCTCCTTCCTCCATCTATTTCGGATCTCCCCTGTTATTCCTTCTTCCCCTGACTTGCACCTGCTGCTCTCTCCTTCCACCTTCCGCCATGTTGCTCGTCTGGTAATGAACATTGGGTCTCTCAAACTCCTGCCACCTTACCCTGCACCTCGCCACCTTCTTTGGTCTGAGAATGTTTGTCGCTCATTCTGCTCCTCTTCTTAACTGACGATCGCCACCTAACCTCTGTTGTATCATGAATTCGCCGCCGTTTCCTTCTCCATTGTTTCTCATCATGCCACCTGCCCTTTGTCTTGAGATGCGGTCTCCCTTGCTTGACGTCGCATCCCTCCACCTGATGACTTCCCGCATTGATGGCTCGTGCTGGTCTGGATGGCCCTTCTCCGTTTCCACCTGCCCGTACAGCTCCACCCCGATCAGGGATACAAAATCGTTATTTTAATTTATATGGTAAAATAGATCTTAATTTATAACTAGCATTTATATGTTATATATTTTAATGTGATATGTATTATAATTTTATTTTATCTAAACAAAATTTCAATTTTTTTACAGAATTGACTGTATATAGATTTTGAATTGTCCCAAGTTTCGGGTGGACTCACCACTCATCAACTGGGACAAAAGCAAAATCTTAATGAATTGGAAAATAAGTGCGTATCAAGAGGGACAAAAGCATAGGGACAAAAGCAAATCTTAATGAATTGGAAAATAAGTGTGTGAGGATTATATAGATAAGATTGGTGGGACGAGCAAAATCTTAATGAATTGGAAAATAAGTGCGTATCAACAGGGACAAACGCATAGGGACAAAAGCAAATCTTAATGAATTGGAAAATAAGTGTGTGAGGATTATATAGATAAGATAGGTGTCAAAAACATTACTAATGTTAAAATTTCTTTTTAATTTTTGAGTATGACCTTAAATTGTTTCAGATTAATTAAGAGTTTGTCTTTCTTATAGGAAACATGTCAATAGTCCAAGATATACAGACATTTTCTAAAAATGAGTTATTTTAGGTGGTCAAATTTTGTCTACACATAATTATGTAGCGAACATTGAGGTTTTGAAATTATATCAACGGAGGCTAGACTAATAGCCTCAAGAGGTGATCAAGTTTATGTTGAAGTTTTCTCTACATAGAGTTTATGGTCATGTTTTCTCTACACAAAATGATATAGTGTTACTTTGGGGTTTTGAAATTATATTGATAAGGACTAGGCTAAAAAGCCCAAGCATTATAGCTTTTTCCTTGTTTATTAAATTATTAAGAATTATATAAACCAAATAATTTTTAATGTAAGATTTTCCTCCCATTTAATAAAAATTTTGCAAAAAAAGATGTTATAATTTTTCTTTATAAAATTTTATCATTAAACTACCACTCTTAAGATGTTTTGGTTATTTTAAATATCCAAATCACCAAAATTTTAATTTTACAAATAAATAAAATTGAAATTTTATTTTTTGAAGTAAAAAAATATTAAATACAATGAATAAAATGATTTTATATCAATATCCACTTTACGTAAAATGATTTTATATCTCTTTTTATATATAATTATTAATTTTATAAAACTTTATCATTATTAACATCTATTAAATCTTAAGAGCAGAGAGAAAATGATAATAATTTTTGTTTTTATTCCATTATATCTTAATATAAAGTAGATACATAATTCTTGTAATATTTATATAAAATTCACATGTGGCATTGAAAAAAATATTGTACCATTTTTTTCAATATGAAGCATAAAATAATTTTATATTAACTTGATAATTAGCCATCAACTCTATCTATAATGCAATATGAAAGAAATGTGTGATTTCTTTCATATTCAACATAAAGTTGACACTTAACATTTAAAAAAATATTAATAATGTAAATTATTTTATTGTAAATTATAAATAAAATATTTCAATATACACATTAACTAACATAACTTTGTAGTAATTTTACAAAATATTTAAATATTTACTTCAAGTAAAATATTTCAATTTCAACTTGTTATATATAATTCCTTAGATGTTTAACATGGAGTTCACTTGTTGCATTTAAAAAAATATTGTAACAATTTTTTTCAATATGAAGCATAAAATAATTTTATATCAACTTGATAAGGATCCATCAACTCCATCTATAGTAAAATATGAAATAAATGTGTGATTTCTTTCCTATTCAACATAAAGTTGACACCTAACATTTAAAAAAATATTAATAATATAAATGATTTTATTGTAAATTATAAAAAATATTTCAATATACACATTAACTAACATAACTTTGTAGTAATTTTACAAAATATTTAAATATTTACTTCAAGTAAAATATTTCAATTTCAATTTCTTTCAATTTTTTATATAAAAAAAAATAAAATTTTTTTCTACTTATAAGGGAGATGTACAATTATTCAATCCTTATATATATATATATATTTATATATTATATATTTATATATATATTATATTCATAAATCAAGATTTTTCATCTATGCAAAAGGATTATATCGGTGCTTACAAATGATCAAAATCCTACCGGCCTCACTCTTACTACATTTATTGGCTAGTGGGTAATCACCAAAAGAATTACAAATTGCCAAAAAAGCTTGGCTAGCCAAAAACAAAAGGGCACATAAACCTTTAGGATTAATATACAACCAAAAGCCATTATGAGTCTGAAGAAGTCACTGGAGCGGGATTCTCCGGTTGAGAACCATGTGATAATGGAGTCTGGAACTCGCAATGCACTATTTCTCTATGTGGGCCAATATTCCTTCAAATCAACCCAATTTCTCCTGTAGACGTCATTGGCCCCTTTGTAGGTTGGTCAATCTGTCTTACATATGCCATTGGCTTCTCTGGAGCATTCATGAAGGAGATTAATGCGTCCCTGTCATTGTGCTTATCTCTACTAAGCTAGTTGAAAAGTAGAGTGATGTGTCTACGCTGATTGCCAAATTTTTCCTCATTAGGGGCATGCTCTTGAGTTCCAGGTGCATAGGATGGGTTGGGATCTATTGTTGATCTAGATTGTCATTGATGTCAATATGGCAATTTTTTGGATAGTAAATAATGATGTGAATCTAAGCAGAGCAAATTCGTGAAGCAATAGGAGCAGGAAGAGTTCATCAAAATCCATCAAAGAAGAGCTATTGGAAGAAGAGTTATCGGAGCATAGAAGAGCTATCAGAGTAGTGTATCGGATAGGAGTAAGAGAAACCACAAGAGCGATGAGCCAAGACAATGCAGATCTATCACATATGCCAAGAGTAAGAGCCATATCGGAGGAAGTAATGAACCCTCGATTGCAATATAATGGAGTCAAGAAATGAACGGTGGAGATCAAACCCAAGTGCTTGCGGAAGGTGAATCGCGGAAATAGATCTAGATCTTCAGATCGACTCTGATTAGCAACTGCGGGGGTAGGATAGTACGGATTTCCTTGATCATGGCTGAAGTCCCGCATTACATCCTAGCTATCGATCTCATATTCAACTCTTAGATCACAGTCAACTACGGGGGTTAAGGCCGTTTTAATCTGTGTGCCAGTTGAAGTCCCGCGAACCATAGATTGCGAAATGCACTACGGACCCGATGGTTCCATTATAATACACCTTAATACAATATCGCATCCATTATATGAACTTTCATATCGCAAGTCATTAAGGTCACGATAAAACCTCTGAATGCGGCATAATATTGTGGACCCGCCATGCCATTATAACATGACTTTATACAATATTGCATCCACAGTATCGCTAGTTTCTAAGGGATGTCAAACCGTCGATTGTGATAAGGCTGTGGACCTGACGAATTTATTAACAACTGTTTAATGTCATATTGCATCCGCTCCGTCGGCAGTAGGGGAATCGGCTATGTTATGTGCAAACCTCCGATTGCGATAGAGTTGTGGACTCGATGGATTCATTAAAAAACAGTTCATTAAATATTGCATTCGCTCCATCAGAAGACAGAGCATGTGCACACTTATAAAACCTCTGATTTTTATGAAGTTGCGATTACGGGATTAAAGGAATGACTCCGATTCTCATGAAATTGCGGTTGCGGGATTAAAGGAATGACTCCGATTCTCATGAAATTGCGGTTGTAGGATTAAAGGTGATGACATGGCATGTGGGACCTCCATGTGGGTATAGTCTTGGATGAATATTAAAAAAAAGGGGCCTCTATGATATAATCTTTTAATGTGAAAACTCATAAGTCGGCCTCTCCTCCCAATGAACATGTCTTTTGGTTATTGGCAAAACTCACATACATACAAGTTGAAACGCTTCACTTCAGGTAATCGATCTCGGGCATCTAACAGAGAGAAGAAGTAATAGTTCACAACTCGTGAACTTGAAGAGACAGAGGAAGCCAAAGATCGAGAAGTCGAAAGGTTGAGCGAGCGAAAAAGGATTCAAGCCAAAAGTTAGGCGTATCAGACATCTATTATAGAGAACAAGGAAAATCCACAACTGGTGAACTGGAAGAAATAGAGGAAGCCAAAGGTCTGACAGATGCAAAAGGTGCAGTAGAAGCCGAAGGTCTGGCAAACGCAGAAGGTGTAGTAGAAGCTAGTAGAAGCCGAAGGCCGAGCAAAGAAGGAAGCTGAAGATAGAGCGGGAGGACAATCTTTTGACTTGATTCATCTTGAAAGATAGGGTCGGAACCCTTGGGGTTGGTGCCTTAGAATTGGAAGGATTGGTGTGCTTGGAGTTGGTGCTCCTAAATCCAAGGTTGGTGCCTTGACAAGACAGGGTCGAAGCCCTAGAGGTTGGAGCCTCATCAAAACCAAGTTGGAGCTTGGAACGCATTGATATTGTATTTATTATTTTACTCAATAAAATTATACTTATACATTTCTCTATTTAAATTGTGAAGAGTTAAACTGGTAATAAAGCAATTAAAAGAAAATAATGATTCACCCCCCCCTCTTATTATTTCCAACATCTACATCCTCACCTTGGCATGAATTCTTTGATCGGTGTCTTCCATACTATCTCTGCTTATCAAATCCCCTCCTAACTCTGCCACATTAACGTGGCATTATAATTTGCACCAAAGAACAATCTGACCTGGAGACAGAGAGGCTATAGGTCTACTGAAGGGGTTAAACTTGCTAGGCCATCCAAAACACTGAACCACTCCCAAATAAAAACCCACTCGAACAAGTACAAACATGATACTAGGATAGGTTCCAAGAGCTCGATAACTGGGTGCCTGCAACCCACCAGCAATAAACCACAAAACTCTCCAAACAACAACTTAGTTGTAGAGGGAAACCCAATAAGAAAGTGGCTTGTCACTTCCTACTTAGGAAACAAACCGAGGACCACAACCAGAACAAAAAGACCCAAAAATCCAAGAGTAAGCCCAGAGCAATGAAGCATCCATAATTTCCATTAAAGAGCCAAAAGTCCCAGTTAAATTGACTAAGCTCAATCCCAACTAGATTCACTGCAGTAGCTATAATTGTATGGATGCCCACAACCCACACAAAGAATGACATAGATTCCTTTAGACTACAACTAGAGCAGAGAGGGAAACCTAGAGAGGTAGTGGTTCGTCAATTCTCTTTTAGGCTGCACCCCGAGACCACAAATAGAGCCGAAAGATCTTGACTTCGAAGAATAGACTCAAAATGACGAAACTCCTAGATTTTCTAAAAAAGGGCCAGGAATACCAATTACAGTGAGTGGAAATAATAACAATTGAGGAATGAAACCAAGCTAGGTAAAAGCTTAACAATACCTTGTCCCCTGCATGTGAACCTAAAAGCGAGATTTGATGACAATTATAGAGGAGAACACCACCAACTCTATATTTTTGATGCCTAAATGCACTGGCGAATGCAGAACAACCATTATGCTAGGATCCCAAATTGTCTACAATTGAAAGGTTTTAACTTCACCTTGAGCTCTCTAGACTCCTGAACATGGCCCTCGAACACCCAGGCCTTGACTACTAGAACATACCCAGTCCTCTAGATTGACCCCCACTCCATTGAAGCCAACTAGACACGAAAAATAACATAAGCCTATTTCATGTGCAGGATAGTAGAGCCAGAGTCCTTGCTACCATGCGAGATTCAACCCCACCTTCCTCTATGCCTCCTCCATCATTGAACTAAGAAACTTAGTCATTTTAGGCATTTAAATTAATTTGCACTACACATAAATATACATGTTAGAGATGTGCCACACCACCGCTTAAGAGAAGCAACAAGGTAACATGCACCCTCCCTTAAACTTTCTTCTCAACATTTTTTCACCATCAAAAAATTCAATCTTTAATATTTCAAATAAAATATTTTAATATATAAAATATATATTATATTTAAAACATAATTAACATATAACCTATTAAAATCTTATCTAAATTATTATAAATGAAGAGAAACCAATTTTTATTTTATTATTACTCATAAATTCATTTTATTAAAAAATATTATAAAACATTCAACTATAAATGCCATAAAACGTCAAGAAAATAACATAGTGCCTCTCAAAATATTAACCTTGTTAGTGCTCTTGTTTTTAAGCGGGAAAGGTGTTATTAGTGCTGTTGTTTTTAGGAAGGAAAGATGTGCTGTGGGTGCTCTTGATGGGTGGAACCTTTTCTTTTTTATATTTAATAAGTTTGTACCTTTGAAAATGGTGAGTAAAGGGAATTTATATATATAAAGTTGGTATTTTTGAAAATGATAACTAAACTGTGAAGTGTATATATATTATTTTTTTATTATCGAAATTTATTAAAAATAGTTAATTATTAATTTTAATATTTTTTGTTATTTAAAAATATATTTTTAAATGTTATAAAATAAATTTATACTTTAAAAATTTATGGAGTATTATAATTAATATAGGAATAAACCATTTAAATTCAAAATTTTAAAAAATCTTTGTGAAAATTATGATAAATTAAACAAAAATTACTGTGAAAATCATTTCATCTATAATTAATTATATATATATTATATATTAATTATGAATTATTCAAAAATTTAATTTATTTATTATTGAAATAACACAATAAATTAAAATAAAAAATCTAAATTTAATTTAATTTAATTTTTAATTAAATTTATATAAATAATTAAAAAATTAAATAATAAAAAATATATATTTTTAAATAAATAATATCTCATGATAAATATTAATTATTTTAAATACATATATTTGATGATGAATATAATTATTTTTAAATAAATAATATTATGATGATGATGATGGTGGTTAACATCCACTGAGACCAATTTTGGTCTATCGGACCTAAAGATATAAATTATTTAATTTGATTTAAGATTTTATTCGGATGTTCAAAAAGCTTGGAGAGAAGCCTCCCAAGCTCACTATAATTTTGACATCCTAAAAAGCTAGGAAAGTCAGTGTTGTGACAAAGATTATAAAACTGGGATCTAATGTGGTTGTACGCGGGGCGCTCTAAGAAGAAGTGGTTTTCATCTTCAATGTTCCTATTCTCACAGAGATGACAAATCCTTTCTATCCAATGGCAAATCTATTATACTTTTATTTTTAATTAAAAAATGGTGTAAAAAAAGATATTATTGTTCCCAAAAATATATAACAAATTAATTTCATTTTTGCTAGAAGATGAGAGATTAATAAAGACAGATTGGTAATAAAACATCAGGAATGAGATTCACAGATATATCCTTGAAGTGAGAAAAAAAATCATTTTGTTTT